>PVKE010019004.1:0-28920 GCA_004027555.1 Craseonycteris thonglongyai | reverse complement strand
ATATCTTGTTATTAGTTATTATTCAATAACTATACTATTATAGCATATTATATAGTTATAGAATATATATATATACACACATTTTATAATTAAGTATTTTATTTTTGAGCAATTATTATTTTTATTATTTTTATCCATTAGATTGTCACCACATACATTGAGAGATACAGAAGACCTATGAAATCATAAAATTCAATAACATAGCTCCTGCCATTTTAAAACAACAAATAAAATCATATATTTCTACAAAAAAAATACAGGAACTTTTCATACAAAACTCAATTGTTATTAGGTTATTTCATATCATGTTGGCATTAACATGAAGCATAACTCTACTAAAATTCATGCCATCTTACCTGAATTAATATATAACCAACTCATTGCTTTGTATTTTTGTGAAGAGTTCCCATATATCAGGTACTTTATGTTCATTATTATTCATCCTTACAACCACCTTTTATTATCCCAACTTTAGAATAAGAAATTTCATTTTTTAAAGATTTATTTTATTTTTTATTGTTTTTGAGAGAAGGTAAGAGAGAAAGAGAGAGCTAGGGAGAGTGTTAGAGAGAGAGACAGACTGACTGAGAAAGAGAGAGAAAGCAGGGGGGAGGGCCCAGAGCAGTCTTCATAGTTGTACATCACTAGTTGTGACCTGGTTTCATTCCATAGAAGTGACTGTGGGGCCACGTGGTGTGGGAACCAAACTCGGGGCCTCCTGCATGAGAGAGAACCTTTGCCACTGGCGGTTACCAGTTGCTCAGTAGTTCACCATATGTGTTTGCCTGGGCCGGGGCGGAATTCAACCTCTGAAAGTTGATCCCTGGACTACATGGCTGCAAGGCAAGTGCTCAACCAGCTGAGCTATCCTGGAATCCCAAGAAATTTCTTCTCCTTCTTCTTTCTCCTTGTTCTTCTTTCTCCTCCTTCCCCCTCCCTCCTCTTCTCCTTCAAGTTAAGTGACTGTCTGAAAGCCACACAAAAGTGAACCTTTGAAGGGAGACCCCAAACCCACACAGGTCTGTCTGCTTCCAAAGTCCATTTTCTCTTTTATTACATATCATATTTTTATTTCACCATCTACACCAATGCCAGAAAGCTTGGGAAAAATACTGAAGACATCTACCATGTGTTTAGTCTCATGATCAATAAAGGCTAGAAGCTATAAAGATTTCAGGTAATATCCGACAACAAATACTTCTAGAAATTAATTCCTTATCAAAATGCACTCTTGCTTCCTTCATGCATAGTATATAGGCAACATTAAACTCTTACACAGAAGGAAACAATTATTTTTGAGCTATTAATGTCTAGCAATTCCAGAATGCAGTAATTAAAAATTGTTACCATTTGGTGACAATACTATGATATGCATGGCTCAAAAGTTTTCCTGGCTGAGAGTGTACAAGGAATATTACAAAACCTATCAAAGGCAACCATGTGACCAAAAATGACAGTATATACAAAACTCAAGAGAAGGAAAAAAAAAGAACCCTTTCTAAATATGGCAAGCATTTAAGTAAACTCCTTGAAGGCAAACGTTGGCTTCTTGGGAGTATGCCCACTATATAACGAGACTGTGCAGTGACAACCACTAGACTAGCTGCTATGTGTTGAGATAACCACTTTTCCCCCCAAGGTAGAGTGGATTATTCCAGCTAAAACATGCAAAATAAACTTTGCAGGTAAACTGGTAGGTCTTTTTTTTTTTTTTCTTTCTTCAATAGTCTCTTTCATTAATAAAGTGATGTAATTGTTTTGGGGTGCCACAAACAGCACCCATATAGGACAGCCAACTTAATTGATAAATGTTCTGTGTTCTGCTCCATGAGCTGGCTGTTTCCCGTCTCTCTCCCTCTTCCCAGGACTCCCTTTTCCTTAAGACACAACGATTTTGAAATGAGGCCAATGAATGACCCTAGCATTCCTAGCAATAAAATATTTTTTTAATTAAGGTACACACATTGTTTTAGACATAAGGCACATTCAATACACTATAGGAGAGTAGAAATATAAGTTTTACACATTCATGCCCTGGGAAACCAAAAAACTCACGTGGCTCACTTCATTGCGATATTTGCTTTTGCAGGGGTCTGGAGCCAAACTTGCAATACCTCTGAGCTACGCCTAGAAATAGAAACTATCTCATTTTCTTTTCTATTTTGGAAAGGAGAATATGTAGCTGCTTGTTTTCCAAAAAGAAAGTATGTGTTTAATAACTGCAACAGAAGTCAATGGAAAATTTCAAAATCGATGTTATGTCACAGCATTCATCTATCAAGGGCATCTATCTGTTCAATAGTTCAATAACCATAATGTAATTCATTTGTTGCATGAAATAAAACAGTCTTTGAGTCAAGGTTATCTAACTCATAAACGAGTAACAGAAAGATCGCTCAGCTCTGTCAACACAGGAACCACGCACATGGGACCTTGCTGTCCAGCAAGGTGGTCACATGGCCATGTGGCAGCACGGCACTCTGCGGTCTGACCTTTTCTCTCTCACTTGAGGCAACATGTACAACAGAACAGAATGAGATATTTATAAGCTCTCCACCTTTTCTTGAAAAACACTTCAAAATCCCTTACCAGGAAGTTCCAGTTGACATTGATCTGAGTCACCATGCCGGAGAGGAACACGCCCAGGAAGACGAGGGACAGGATAAAAGCTGTCAGGGACACGAACATGACCCATCCTTGGAGCAGAGGTAGAGGAACGTTGGAGGAGGCGACCAGAATCCAGACGAGTCCTCCGAACAGCTGAAGGTAAAAAGAAAGCCGGTGACAAGTTAGGGTAACAGAATGAAGGTGACTGCACCATTCTGACCACTGCCTTTGCTGCTCCCCAAACCCTAGGGCTTTCCTGCAACCCCACCTGTTGTCTTTTCTCTCTCATTGTTCGAGAGGCCTTCCCCCGTCAGGTGCAAGGCCAGTACCTGCACTCGCAGGCCTGACCTGACCCCACGCCTGTTTCTGCACCTGCCCCATAATTTGTCCTCAGCCTGCGAACAGGTCCCATATTCTTTCATATCTAACAATATTTTCCTCTGACCCTGTTGCCTCTCCAATGACTGCCCTAAGCATTTTCCTTTGCAGTCAACTGTTTTTTACAAATTCACCTTTGAATTTGCACACCACTGTACAGCGGCTTGCCCTCTCACAACTTGAGAGCTGATTAGCAAAGAATAGCCATAACTGTCTAACTTGTCACTTCTAATGGCCACGTTTCAGTCCTCATCAGGACCTATCACATGTGAAATTATTGCCTACCTGTAGAATAATAGTTGTAGCTGTTGTAGATGATGATACACAATAAAGTCGACCATCATTTATTGATACTCTTCTATGTGCCGGGCATGGGAATAGGTGCTTTTAGATATTCATGGTTCTAATGTTCAATACATACCCACTGCTTGTCAGGCAGTGTTGCCAGTGCTAGGAATAAACTGGTAAACAAGTGGCTCTCGGTCCCTGCTATCACAGAATCTAGTCTCTTAGAGGAAAGAGACAATTAGGCATGTGATTAAAATGCTGTGTCCTACATGTCGTAGTTTGGCAAGTACTGAGTGTTGCAGGTCCATACAATGAGGGCTCTAAATCCAGACTGACAACGTTAGAAAATACTTTCTGGAAAACAACCCAGAGGACAGACAGGGTTAGGGGTGCGGGGGTGAAGGCCGCTGCGCGGCAGGAGGGCTGAAGGGTCCTGGAAGTCAGGTTAAGGAATTGAACTTCACCCATGGGCAACAGGAGGCCACACAGAGATCATCCTGAGCAGGAACAAGCGTGATCAGATCTGCACTTAGAAATTTCTCTCTGGCTAGAGCAGGCATGTCCAACCTGCGGCCCAGGCCGCTTTGAATGAGGCCCAACACAAATTCTTAAAATGTTACGAGATATTTTTTGTGAGTTTTTTCTTTAGCTCATCAGCTATCATTAGTGTTAATGTATTTTATGTGTGGCCCAAGACAATTCTTCTTCTGCCAGTATGGCCCAGGGAAACCAAAAGGTTGGACACCCTTGGGTTAGAGTGTGACAATGGACTAGAGAAGAAAGAAAGTGGTGGCCAATTGGGGACCACATAGGAGACTGTGAACTAGACTCAGGGCACTGAGCACAGAGAGATCTGAATAAATTAGACAGAAATTTAAACAGTGGATGGGCTGGTAGTGGGAGACTGATCAGATGTGAGACATGATAGCAGAAGATCAGGTAAGGAAAGTCCCAGATTTCTGGCTTGGGAAATTAGGAGTGAGTGAGAAAACATGAGGAGAAATGGTTAAGGGGTGAAGACAGCAGGTTTCATGAATCCAACGACAGCAGTCTCCTCCATAAGACCACTAAAGCAATAGAGGCCACACGTCCTTTGCATGGCATGCCAGACGCTGTATGATCTAACCTTGTTTTTTCATCCTTGCCTCTTGTCATTAAGTCCTTCACAGTTTACGTGATTAAAAAAACAAAAACAAAAAAACCCACAGTCTAAATACAAAGTTCTTTCATGTCAGAGTGGCCTGACATACTCTGGCCAAGAATACCATTCTCTTCTCATGTCCCACATATAACCCATGGTGGAGAGCACATGATCCAAACGGCCTTTTCCCAATCCTCACCCCACCCTGCTCAGTAACCCTTGTATTCTGGGCAAGCTCCTGACCCTGGATATGTTACACTGATGAGAAACACTGTAACTGAATGCCCCTGCTTCTAGTCCAACTGCATTATTAGACCTTCTTGGCAGCATGCTGCCTTGTATGTCTCTGCATCGGAAGCTGTTTATTATCTTGTGTGGTAATCCTTTCCTAACTCAGCGAGACTTGGAAACACAAAAACCTAGGCTATACACCTGTCCTGAAGACTATAGGCAAGAGGGACTCAAACTCTCTGCACTGGCCCCTCCCACACACACAGGTGCTATCACAGAGGCACGTACACCAGTGTGTAGAAGGCTTGCACACACTTGCTTAGTGAATGAATTCCTAGTGCCCATAGAAGAATAGTTGGAACGCCAAGTATTAAAAACCAATTATCATCTACATCTTGTGTCTTAAGTATCTAAATATCACAATCACACAGCCATGGAAGGTTAAAAACACAAATTTTAGTTCAAGTTTCTACAAAAAGAAAAATAAAGAGGCCTGGTCATACAGTAAATTACTGTTTTGAAAAGCTTTAGTTGAAAGCATAATACATTATCACTTCAGCAATAACAACTAAAGCACCCATCTAATAAATTTATAATCATGGTGGTTTAACTCAAGTCCTAATTACAGAGCAAAAATGATCAACCCAGAAAGTTTTATGAAATAAATCTAAGTCATGAATATTCATGCATATTAAAAAAAAATTAGTAGCTATGAAAGAGATAGTGTTCCTGGTTAAAAAAAAAAATCTTTAGTCTTTCATACTGTTTAATAAATATTTGAAGGTGATAAGATCTTTAAATCTTTCCTTTTTTTCTTAGCCTCTTTTTCCTGGTAGGCTTTTCTTACTCTCCTACTGCAAATAGCCTACATTATTTTAAATACAGTTTAAGAAATATACATCATTAACTATATATTAATTCAAGAGTTGTTCACTGATAAGGTACAAGTATCAAGGGTAGTTAAGAACAAAGGGCTGCTGTTCATTAGGGGCAGGCCAACTCAAATAGATAAGCTTAATTATATGATATAGGGATTATGATAAATTGACACCTCTGGAAAAGAGGCCATATGATCCCTTGGAATGAAACATAACATTTAATAAACCTGGACTGGACCTCAAATGGGCCAGTGGCATGACAGAATGATACTTAAGAAAAAAGAAAGACAAGGCTCCATCTGCAGGAGCTCTAATTTTCAGGAGAAAACGACACCATTAAGTCAGATTCAGGAGCAGATTGTGGGGAGTGCTATAAAAAGAGCTCAATCACGTGTGTGCTCCAAGCGGCTGGGAGGGGGGGAGAAACGTCCTGGGAGGAGTCGAGGCAGTCAGGAAGGGGAGGCCGGGTTTGAAGCCGGCTTTCAAAGCAGACCAGGGCTTTGATGGGGGATGCTAAGGAGAAACAGGGCCCACAAATCATTCTTGTCAGAATAAAAATTAAAGCCCTTCTGACACCTGAAAGGCTTGGAAAGGAAACAGTGCTTACGTGGAAAGAGAATAGATTTGCCTCTCCATCTGTGTGTGGTGTGTGTGTTGCAGGGAGAGGGGGCAGAGTGGGGGCAGGCGGGTGTATGACTCAACACACAGACACATAGAGGGGGTAGATTGGAGGGAGGAAGGCATATGACAACACACACACCACACACATATGGTACATGCGTTCTCTTGCTCTCTCGCTCTCTCTCCTCTCTCTCTCCATCCCTGGCCCACAGTCCTGTGAAATCCATCCAGATCTAAGTCCTGCTCACCACAGGGCCTGCTTTGCAGACCCACCTTCCTCCTTGCAGGACTGTCACATTGGGGTCACTAGGGCCTTGACACAGTTATTTTTTCCTGACTTCATGATTTCCTTTTGCCACAAGCTAGCCTTTCTCCTGAGCTCCACAACCTAGCTCCAACTTTAAAAATTAAGTGTTTAATAACATTACCAATGCTTGGTACAGTCAGTCAGTTCACCCAACCCTGGGTGTTACAAAGTGCTGAGTATTTACCAAACACAGTGCCACTGTCAGCATCTTGTTAAGTAGACATGACTCTGGAGGGAGCCTTGTTTTTTTTAGCAGTGAGCAGCAGAGCACAAAAATGGTTAAAATCTGAGGGAAAACAGTTCATAGTGTCATAGCAACTGCAGGGCGTACACAGTGCTAAAAAGAAGCATGGAGTGCCATGTTTCACTGTTCTGGTCTGGGACCCAAATCCACATTCTGATTTTGTGTCTATCACTGCCTTCCATTGTACTTTGGTGTTCAAACAAGTCTGATTCCATGCAAATCTCCCAAATGTATCACATTTTCCTCAGTTGTATTGGGATGTAACTGATATACAACTTTGTAAGTTTAAGTTATGCAGCATAACGATTTGACTTGCACAGATCATGAAATGGTCACCACACATAAGTTTAGTTAACATCTGCCGCCTCATACCAAATGCATCACATTTAGGAATTTCTCTGTGGAACTCAGTCAGGGATCATGACTTTGAACCTCAAGCTCTAACTGAAAGACAACCTGACTTCCAGGTAATGCAAACATTTCCTAGAAGAAGCTATTAGCCTTCCTTACAGTTACCCCTTACTTTCTGAGCTCAACTTCGGGTGTACCTGGCACCTCAAGTGCTCAAATATATTCTGAGGTCCAGTTAATAAGGTGCTACACAGCCCTACAACAACGGTCTCCTTTGTGGTCTACTGTATACTTCTCACTTTAGTTTGGCTCCTGCAGGCCAGAAGTGTGGGACTTGGCTGCTGATGTCCCATAAAAAATAAAAAATAAAAACCGTGGAAGTACTAATTCATCCACACATCACACTGACTTGAACCCTCAGAGCGGGAGTTATAACATGTTTCCACTGGAATCTGGGGATGGTAAAAGTATGTGACCCCATGGGAAAACATGGCATTGAGCAAGCCGCAACTCTTGCAATTCTGGCTGTGTGAAAGGCTTCTCAACTTATTTTCTATTTGGATGTCTTCTTATGTCCTCTGAGGAATTCCCTTTCTTTTCGAATGTCACTTATTTCCTAATAGCCTCCTTTTAAATATGTCCTTTGACATCTTAGCTAATAATTTTCAAACCAACTTGACACCTTCATCTTAGTATACTCTTATTATTCACTAAGTAAACAGGCTGGTTCCGACTTTGACCTATTTTCTGTCAATGTTTGGAATGAGAACAGGGAAAGGTAAGTGAATGTGAAGGTACAAAGGACTGGTTATACCGCTCCTAAGGAAAACGACTTCATTATTTAGAACTTTCTGTATTTACCATATAACCCTCTCTTTCCAATTGTTCTACTATTTACATATTGGGTATTTCATCCCTTTATAGCAGTGGGAATCAATAAACCAGCAAGCCTAGAGGGAAAAAAACCTTGTCTCTCAGTACGCCTCACACAGTTAGTTTAAGAGGGTGAAGTTACTAAGCGAGGATAACAGAAATATTAGCTAGCATTTAGCAAGCTCTTGTGTTCCAAGCACTGTTCTAAATGCTTTGTTCCAATCTCATGCTCACAGACACTGAGAAACAAGTACTGTTATTCTTGCCATTTTACAGACAAGTTAATCGAGGTACAGCGCAGTTAATAACTTGCCTTAAGTTACAAAGAATATTAGATTTGGGATTTGAACCTGGCAATTGGCTTTCAGAGCTGATGCTATTCATATTATGCTATTCTGTCTCCCTCAAAGTTCAGTGTTCATTCTAGATCAGTTTCTATCTTTTTGTCATTGGCTGGCTTGATAGGGGCAGTAAAATGATGTCAGATTGGGTAGACATGAGCATATGCATTTTTGTGAGAACTCAGTTCACTGCTTTCATCAGACTCACAAAGGCGTTAGTGACACACACACCCCAGCCCCCCACCCCAAAAAGTCCTGAACATCGTATCAACTTGATAACCCTTATTTTAATGGATGCTTATTTACTGGGTACCTGTAAATGAAACAACATGATTAAGGAATTAACATGTTTGACAACTGACGCTCTTTGAAGAAGATATTACCTTCAATTATTACCTTCAATTCACTCCACTTAATATACAACTTGTATTCCAAAAGATTTTTTTTTTTTTTATAAACTGGGAACATGCTTCAGTCAACAACACAGTAACTGACAGATGTGTTTATAAGGCAGCCCATAAAAGTTAATTCACAGTGTGAATGCAGTCAGGTGTTGCCCACCCCTCCAGCTCACTTTGTCCCCAGCAAGGCCCCTTTCCTACCCACATTTTTGTTTTTATTTTTTTCTCTCCAGCCTCTGTCCCTTATGCCCTGAGAACAGAGTCCATGACACGGGTCATGCTGCCATCAAAACCTCGCTGGATAAGCTCTCCCTGGCCGGATGCCGTCCCTTGGTGCTGCCATGGCTACCATGTATCCTCAGGACCACTGGTTTGAAATCATGGGTTCACGGGTGTGTTTCATCCACTGGACTGTACAGCCAGAGTGCCTTAAACACCTCTGAATGCCTGGGACCCAGGGCAGTACTGTCTACAAAAGATGCTCCACTGCACCCTCCTTGAAATGAACAGAAACCAACCAGGGTGCGTAGTGAATGGTGCTACCAGGAAATGCTCCGGGAGTGCATCCTGGGAAGTGAGGAACACCCGGCTGTGTGGAGCCCTGCTCATTGCCCAGCACAGGGTGGGGTGTTCAGAAATAGGCCTGAATCTGGTGAAGCAGGAACCTGTACTTCTCAATAGTCAAGTTATTATTGGCAACACCCACCCCCGAGTCCAGGATCTCAGAAGACTAGGGTGGAAAAGTGAGTCAGCACTTTTTGCTAGGCTAGCTCACGACACCTCATTTTCAGATGCCTTCAGTCCCCAAACTGGTTCAGTTTACCTATTCTCTGCTACTACTGCCTCTGGGACTTCTGACTAGGGGAGTATTTACTTTGTCTCACCCCACCCCCTCCTGCTTGCCTCCATCAGTCCCCATCTGTCTTCTTACCACGCTGACTTTCATCCAGACTGGCCCTGGTACACTTCTGAATTAGACATGCAAGTTGGCAAGAGGGTTTTTTTTATGTTTGTTTTTTTAATCATGAAAGGAAAAAGCAATACAAGTTATGGGAAGCAAAGAGAGATGACAGACTATATCATACAGGCCTATGTACAAAATATCCCAATGCAAAAGATGTACTTTTTAGAGTTGCTTCCGAAAACTTTAAAAATACGTTTGAGGATGCTATAAAGAATTATGGTATATTTTCTTCTTCCCCACATGACCCAAACTCCCATTTCGGTTTCTTAAATAGCTGATGCTAACCCTAAAATAGAAAGCATCTATCACGAGGGAGAACTATATTCTGCCTCCTTTTTATTTTTATTTATAATTTCCCCTGATTTTTAAAATCCTCTTTTCATGTTTGTAGGTAACTAGCTATACCCGAGGTTAAAAATGTTCATTCATGCCGATGCTGTGACCTCAGCAAGAATTGTACAGATCACTGTCTCTTTTCTTCCGTTTTATCTCCCTCCTTTCTGAAAGCTATTACACAGAAGTTAAGAATGTCACATATGGTGGCTATGAAAGGACATGGCCCTTTTCACATAAGAGAGGACACAGGAAATTTAGGTCAAACAACATATTGCTCAAGAAGAATCGTGACATTTTCCAGAGTTGGACAAGACTTAGAGGGCTGCCTTTCTCCATTCCGGGAAGTTTCTAGAATATTTCCACACACGATTCAGTTTGTCCTGCAGACTGTTGGGTACACCAGTCTGGTCCCTGTCTGTTGTCATCACATGGTCTTTTCTATTCATCCATATCAATGCAGCTATGGCTCCTACAACCAGGTCCATTTCTACCGGAGCTCTGCAGGACAAGTCTCCTCTCCTTAACCTTTTGCTTTGGAGCTAAAGGTCTAGGTTTTCAGCAACTTGGTTTAAAGTTTTCCATAGTTCAGTTCTTCATATTTCTCACAGGGCTGTCAGTCAGGGCAAACAAATGCTGAAAATAATTACTGGCAGAAACATTGGTTTACTTCTCTTATGAAGTTTTAAAGACTATTCACAGGGATGAAGATATTTAATCCAGAGGCAAAGAAAAAATCTTACTTATAGAATTAAAACCCATTTAGAGAGGGAAACGTATCCATGGGCAGCCCTCCTTCACTACTGCAAACACACAATCTCTCTTTGCAACCAAAATCTATTTTCTGGGAAGGAAAAGAAAACTGTGTATCTGAACATTTACCTGTTATTCCAACTAAAGCCAAAGCTTTGGGTTGAAAATCACCGAAATCCCTTCCGTAGATTTACCTGCATGACTGCACAGGCCTGCTCTACAGACCCTCCCTCCTATCGTCCTTCCATTAACATTTGCTTTTCTGGCATGATTCCTCTGAGTTCCTCTTCTATTTAAGTATGTTTGGTCTAGCATCATTTCAGGATATGTCAAACTTCACATACTTGGTCGACCTTCGAAGCTTCAAATCTGTCTCTCTTCCCTGCTTTTTCATTTGTCCTACTTCAGGCTCTCATCATCCCTCATGCAAACCCTGCAATGAGCCATGTAACAGATCCAGCTGCCGTCCAGGCGTTCTATAACCAAACGTCACTACTCAAAGCTGTCTAAACCACAAGTCTCATCAAGTTGATCCCTGTCCTTCAGCAGCTTCCCACTGTACATCACTGACAGGATGAATTTTCTGCCTTGGCCTCTCATTGCTCAGCAAATCGCACTTGAACCTTTCCTGCCATTTTTCCTTTTTTTTTCTGCCACTTTCTCATGAGTCACCAAAAAACAAAAAATAAAAACTAAGCATGCCCAGTACCTTCATGCCACGGTCTTTCTTGTCTCTGGGGTTTGCATATGCCCTTGCTTCTACCTGGAATTCTCTTTTCCCATTTTTTTCTTCGTCTAAACATCCTTTAAGGTGAAACTCAAAATGTTACCATCTTATGAAAGCTGCCTGTGCTGGCTTTGCCACTGGCCAAATGTTCTTTTACCCAGTTTTTCTTTTTCTTTTTCTTTATTGTTAAATTTAATGGGGTGACATTGGTTGGTAACAATTAGACAGTTTCCAGATGTACAAGTCCACATCACATCACTCATGCATCGCATTATGTGCCCACCACCCAGAATCAGCTCCCCCTCCACCACCATATATCCGGTGTCCACTCCCACCTCCCCCCACAACTCCCCCTCCCCCCTTCTCCCCCCTCTCCAGTTTACCCAGTTTTTCAACAGTACTTTTCACAAACCAACTATATGACTTCCAATAAGTACTGTAATTCTTTCTTGACTTTGCACTTTACTATATAGGAATTTCAGTTAGGGGCAGGAGCTATGTTAATTATCGTAATTCCAGGACATAAAATAAGACCTGATGTACACCCGGTTCTTAATTATTTGCTGAGTAAATGAAGATTATTGTGGCATCCAAAACACTGTAGTTAGTAGCATGTGAATAAGAGTCCTGTACTATGTCCCATAAAGAAAAATGTTAATGAGCATCTCAGGAATGTAGGTTTCCTAAATACCAAAACTGTGAAAAACACTGAATTCAATAATGACCTTTATTCTTGTTTGTGTTTACTACTGTGACATCCAATCTTTCTTGGGCCTTATACAAGGTAAGCAAGCTCACTGAGGACAGGGACTCAAAAGATCTCATTCAGCCCAATAGTACAGATGCTCCAATGTCATTTTCTTATAAAGAGACCTGCCTGGAAAATGTTTTAACTGTAGTTCATTTTCCATACTTACAACTTTCTTCTCTGAATGGTAGTTACTTGGGGGCATATCCTCTCAGCCAGGTTATAAGTTCTTTGAGGTAAGGAAGGGTCTCAACGTTTTTGTTCCCAGAAGAGTGTCTTATAGAACAGTAGGTACGGTATTCAGTAAATATCTGATGAGTGACTTAGAAAACATTAATTCAGGAAACACTGAGAGATTTTAAACATGATGACTTTTGAAGGTGACATTTTACATCCTAAACTATTAGGCTTCACTTTGCAAAACTTAGCATTAAACTCTTCATGGCGAGCACGCATTGGTAAACACATCTGAGTGCAAAAATGAGAGGCTAGCAACATGGGTGTCTAAGAGTGGGACACACCTATTTCAGAAAACCACCCCATGCCATATTCTTCACCTATGAAGCCAGTAATATAAACTGCTTTATCTGGTGCTGTTTGGTGGGCATTACTTGTTATCTTTTGAATTATCTCCCTAACAAATAGCTTACACCTGACAGGTTGTAACTAGGGTACAATAAGGGGGACGGAAATTGAATTCTTTGAGCAAAGTTACTGGTTAGTGTGAAAACCGAACTCCAAATCATGGTCTCATTAGCTTTGTCAACTACTGATAGCCCACTCTATCTCTGTCAGAATCCATTTTCACCTGTTACATTTTAGACAGCAATAGGACATAAACAGAGAAATTACAAAGGCTAATGAATTAAAAGAAAAAGAGGTTAAAATTAAGAAGTTTGGGGGATATCCAGAAACACTGGAAAAGGCTAAAATAATCGGCCCCCAGAAAGGAGGTCACCTAGCATTTACAAGTGCTCCTGGGGAAGTCTCACATTCAATTTACAGGGCGAGGAATGCCTGAAGAGGAGCCACAGAAGACTGAACACTCCACAGGAGGGCTGTCCAACCTTGTGGCTTCCCTGGGCCACACTGGAAGAATTGTCTTGGGACACACACAAAATCAGCTCACACTAATGAAGAGACAGGAATGGAGTGGATACGTCTGTAAGTCTGGGATCCCTCCAAGATGGAATGGCAGCAATTCTGGCAGAGAGAGAACTCACATCTGCGAGAGAAGCTGCCTTTTCCACAGAGCCCGGATAAAGGCCGCCCTCTCGTTCCCAGCCGTGACTATACATGAGAATCTCTGAGGAGCTCTGCGAAAAAGAAACCTAGCCAACTCTGGGTACTCCCCCAGAGATCCTGATTTAATTAGTCTGGGCTGGCAACAATATTTTTAAAAGCTTCCCAAGTCATTAAGTACAGCAAAAGTTGAGAAATAACCACTGGGCTAAATAAATAGAGATATGGGGGTAGGAGGAGAGGAAATAGAATAACTCACTTTCCACTCTCTTCCCTCAGAATTAGGCAGGGTTTCTGAGAGTCACGTGACCACAAGTGACCCTTCAGATGATATTTAATTTGATGGCACATGGACTGGCCTTCTTTGCACACACACACACACACACACACACACACACATTAATAGTTCCATATATACATGCATGTATGTTTACAAAGATACATACAAATGTAAATACCAAGGTATATACTTGAATGAGTATTAGAAAAATATAACCAGCATATCAAATTTGAGAACTCACATATATTATCACTTAGGATGAGGCTAAGGTAGGCACTTACGTTTAGAAAAATGAATCCACTTAAGTGAACATTCTGTAAATTCTAGTACAAGTGGAATGCGGGTTGGGCCAAAACTGTTAGAAGAGGTATGCAGACAAGTGGAGTTTGAGGAACACGGAACTGAAGGAGCTCGGAGGCTGTACAATCTTGGTCCCTAGGTGTGAACTGTCCTCAACAGGTCTCCCTCCATACAGCCCACCGCCATGAATTCCCCATGCTTCTCAATGGATGCCTGCGCCTCATCGGAAGCATTCCGATGCTTCGGAACCCTAGCTTCCTCGTCAAGATCCCATTACTGATGTCACAGCCTGTTAACTCCCTTGTCTCCTTTTTTCAGATTCAAATCTGAGCTAAACTTAACTTAGGGTGGTGCCCTAGCCACCTTCGCACAATAGGGCAGAAAACCAATGCTCACAAGGTGTTCCAGCCCCACAAGCACACAAGAGAAACCAAAGCGACCCAGATCCAGGTTATGCAAACTCAAAAGGAGGGGTGATGGGAGAGATCCGAAAAGCCCGAACCGAGCAAACAAAACCAGCATGTAGGAGCGGCACTGACATGTCACTCTATTTGTCCTTCTCAAGGCATGATGCAACCTCGGGTTGCCCAACTCATGTGTGCACATTTCCCCCTGGTTCACAGCGAGCTTCAAAAGCTTCCCATGCCATAAAATTCCGTTTAAAAAATTCAATCTCCAGCCCCTCAAAAAGTTGCATGACAGACCAGGTGACCCCAGCTTCACTTAGGCCGGACAAAGTGTGCTGAGAAGATTAGGACGGGCAGAAGTAAAACTAGGGAGAAAGGCAGGTAGTGATGAAGTTGACAGTCAAGTCCATACCTTTCTCACGGCCACTTGCTTAGAAACTGTCAGGGGCACAGCACACACCTCACCTTTCTCCTGCCCTGCCTCCTGAGCCCTGCTCCTCAATCCAAAGGGCACCTCTCATCATGGCAAAGGGGGCGGGGGGATGGCCCAGGCCTTCAGCTCCCCGCCTCTTTCTCGTCCAGGCCCTGCTTTCCACTCCGTGGCAGCCTCCTGGTCGCACCAGTTATCGCTGCACCTTGGCACCACCCAACAAAAATGGCAGGCTGGCAACAGGCAGGGCCGAGCGCGCCTGCTCGGGCTCCAGCCAAGCGTGGCCCCTGGCCAAATCACCGGGGGTCTCTCTGATGGCGCCCCCAAACCCACACCCTTGTCCTCTCAGAGTCCTCAATCCTCGGTCCCACAGGGCCGCCTGCTCGCTCCCTCGGGGCCATGTCTGTCGCCAACGGGGAAAACAGGTGCCAGAGTTAACAGGTGCCAGGCTCGGAGGGTCGGGCTGCGCTGGACACGGTGGGGGCCCCGGGAGGCGCAGGAAAGGGCCCCGTTCAAGGGAGGGGGCGCGCAGAGGGGCGGGGGAAGCAAGGATGTGGCTCCGGGACCCGACCCCCGCCCTACTTACAATCTCCAGGCAGACGAAGGCGCCCGAGTAGGTTCGCAGGATGTCGGGGCCGACCGGGAGGGTGACCCGGGGCGCCGGGAAGGACACGGCGGGGTTCGGAGGCGGCAGGACTGACGCTCCGCCGGCCGACATGCTGCCGCTGCTGCGTCTCCGCGCGCCGCCGCCGCCGCCTCCCTCCGCCCTCCGCCACCTCCCGGGCTCCCGCGGCCGCCGCCACCGCTCGGGTCCGCCGGGTCCGGGCGCGGCGCGCGGAATGGGGCGTGGCCGCGCGGCCCGGGCCCCGGGGCCCCGCCCCGTCACGTGGGGCCAGGTGCGCCCACGCCCCGGCGCCCGCGTGGGTCACGTGCAAAGGTGCGGCCGCCACCTGGCGCGGTTGTCCCCGCCTCGCGCTCCGCGGCCCGGGCCCGCGCGCTGCGCTCCTGGAGCATCTCCGCGCCCGACCCCAGCGCTCTGCTCTCGGTTTATTTCTGCCTTGCGTCCCCCTTGGTAGGTTCCTCCCGTTCTGCCACCTGGCCCACTCCCGGCTCTCCCGGTTCCCCTGCCCCACTTCCCTCCATTTAACTGTCAGCGGGTCTTGGAGCTGCGACTCAGGAGGTGAAGTCAAGGTCACCAGGGACACCCCCAAATTGGAGTGCATCTGCTTTAAATGGGACGCAGGCATTTTAAAGTTATCACTAGGACAGTGTCGCGCATTCGAGTCGACGGCTCAGCTCTCAGCCCTGTTGGCAGCGGATGCCCAGCAGGTCACCTGCTGCTTTGCGCGCCAGTAGCGCGAGGTGCGCATCCGTGAAATGGGAAGGAGGGTGTCAACCCGGTGCTGACGCCCAAACGACGTGATATAACGTGAAAAGACTTTAGGGCATAGCAAATGCTCTTTAAATGGTAGCAACTAGGATTACAGCTCTTTTTAAAATTTTACACATGCACAAAGTACGTTCTTTTGCATACATGATGTTGGGTACGTTTTCACCTAAAACTTTAATCATTGATTTCACCTGTCAGATACTTAGGAATCTCTGTTGTCTTCCAAACACTTCAAATGATTTAAAAAAAAAAAAAGTTTTAGGTATGGTTTTGGATAACCTGTCTCAATGTACCCCGCCGCCCCCCCCCCCCATGTTATTATTGGTTTTAATGTTAACATTGTGTAAGTGAAATAAAGGAGATGAGATTAATTTTGTCACAAATCAGTGGAAGGTAAAATTACACACGTAGACCAGGTTGGAAAAAAAAAATTTTACATCATCAGACATTCTCTAAATAGAATACTGCCCTTGTCTGTCAGATTTAGCCTTTGAGTGTTTCCCTCTATGGACTGTTCAGCATATTTTAGTCCTTCTACCTCTTTATTATTTTAATAAGCAAAACTCATAGGTGTGGTGGTAGCATCAGGGTAAAAACCACAAAGCAGGGTGTGGGTGAAACCTTTTTAATATACTCCTCCTGTCTTCTCCACCTCTTAGTCATCATTTTCAGATATTTGATGTGTGTTTTTTATTTAATAGGAAACTGATTTGTTTCATTAATGAACCCTCTCTGTATTCAGACCCCAACTGATAGGGAATGGTCCTCCTGTTCTATTTTATTTTCTGCCTAACATTTCTCAATAAGCACTTAGCAGAACATTCAAAGAGAAGACCTCTTCAGAGAATTCATCATGGAGATGCTCAGTAGCTATGACAGGACCCCCAAGTTTTAGAGAATAAACTTAAAACTACTTAGGGTTTTCTAGAAGTGCTAATGACTCAGAAGCGCTTCAGTTGTGCTTGTTTAAAAAGTTGCCACCAAGGCGACAAGTTTTCATGATGTCCCTTTCAGCATGTTCCTTGCTATTTACCATGTGTATCCCTGACCATCTGTATTTTCTCTTTTCTACCTGTTTCACAAGGATCTGTAGAATGAAAAAAAATAAAATAAAATAAATGTTACTGAGACTCTTTCTATTATTGTCACAGACTATTTTTTTGAAAATGAATTCCTTCCTAGAATGGTTTTCCCCTCATGACCACTGCACACAATCCTGTTTTTTCTCGGTAATACCGATTTTCTTCTAAAGCAGGCAACACTTCTGGAATCAAAATATCTGGAATCAAAGGAAGAAGAACACACATTCCCACACTCAGCCCCCACTCTGTCTCTTCCTCCACACAAGTGGCTGTGAGCGCTCAGTAGTGTCACATTTCATCTCTTTATTGTATTTCCATGGTTTCCTGACCTGCATGACTCTTACCTGGCTCATAGTCTTTAAACCTGGTTTTTTGAAGAAGTGTTTCTTTCCTTAGTCGAAGTTAAGCCCCATCGCAGCTTTTCATTATTTCCCCTTTGTACTTCCCGGAGGAAATTATTAATTTTCCCTTTATTCTTTTTAATCTTCAATTTTGACTTTACATTCAATCTTTCCCTCCTCTATAAACATATTAATATATTCAAGTTTTCCTTATCAAAAACAGTGGGGAAAACAAGAAACTTTTTAATTTTTGTTCATAAAAGGGGTATTAATTCGTTAATAATTATTCTGATAGGAGAATGTGATATTCTGGAAGACTGGGAAACAGGCGGCAAAAGACCTTTCTACTTAAAACAAAAAATCCCTCAATTTTCCATCTAATAGAGACTTAAGTAATGTATCGATGAACTCATCTATTACATTCTCAGAACCTCTTGGAGGGTCCAGGGTATATGTCGATGATGTGATGTGGACTTGTACATTTGTAAACTATCTAATTGTTACCAACCAATGTAACCTCATTATATTTAACAATATATAAAAACAAACAAACAAAAACCTTTAAAATAAAAATAAATAAATAAATAAGATTAAAGGTGACAAGAGTGACACTCCGCAGACTCATCTCCAAACAAAGGAGCTGGCCTTCAAGCTCTGTGGTAGCTGGCTATGCCCCAGAGCGATCCTGCTCAAATGCAAGGCTTAGGCTCCAACCCAAGATGAAAGATGGATGCTTTTCCAACTAGACGCCCTGATGCTGCCAATCCTGCTGCTAGTGTGGTGTGTCATGTAACTGAAATTCTATGGTCTGGACCCCATTGTCCAAAGCGGAGCCTCTTTTGCACCAATCCATGACCACTAAACTGGCAGGATACAGTTGAAGCTGAGTTTCTAACACATCACAGGAGGGAATCACTCCAGGGAGGATCCAGTGCTTTTTTAATTATGGAGCTTAAAAGTTCACAGCTCAAGGTTAAGGGTCATTTGAGTCTTATGTCTTCTTACCTGGCTATAATCAATGAATAGCTGGGAACCAACACATCTGCTGCTAATATCATTTCCAATAGTTTTCCCGCAGTGAATGCTATTCTATTAATAGCTGTGTGTGTGTGTGTGTGTGTGTGTGTGTGTGTGAGAGAGAGAGAGAGAGAGAGAGAGAGAGAGAGAGAGAGAGAGAGAATACTCGTACTTGCTATAGTATTAAAGAATGTTAATCATACCTTTGTGTAAACTATTTTCATTTGGCTTCTTTCCTATTTAATGTGAGATCAGACATTGAAGATTTAAGAGCTTTGTATATAAGGAAAAGACATACTTTCAGAAGAATGGTTTTGTTTGAAGTGGTGAAAGGTAAACATGGAAACCAGTGTCCCTGTATTTTATGGCTTCTTTCCTCTCCATGCCTACAATCCACCTTATAAAACCTGCTAATCTGCTTAGTTCAGTAAATTTTCTTTGGTTTCACCACCCACCCAATTCTGTAGACCTTCTTGTTTTTGTTTGCTTTTCTAAGATCTTATCTCATCAGCTCCTGGCCAGAATCTCAATTTCTCTCTGCCTCGCTTCTACAAAATGACAACCTGTATAGATCACACAGATGCCACCCTCCAAACCCAGGATTTATGCAGCATGACTCAGTTCCCATCATGGCCTCTATCCAGTGGTGTGCTGGTAAATGTTTAATAACCATTTACAGCAGAGGGAGCTTTAGTTTGTGTGTAGCACATGCGGATTTCCGTGGTGCAAGTATTTCCACTGTGATCAATTTCAAGCCCCACTGTGAAGTCACTTGAAAGTGAAGTTACAAAGAACTGTGCAGCAACATATAGTATAAAGGTCTGATAATAAAGTTCATAAACTCATCCTAGAAAAAGTGCTACATACCTCACTGCTGAATATCACTGCAGTCACCTTTGAAGTACTCCCCGTGGGAAGCTATGTACCAATTCCAATGCCTAGTCCACCGTTCAAAGCAAGTTCGAAACTCTTTTTCTGGAATGGTCATCAGGGTCATCTTTGTATTACCTACGATATCCTGAATTTCATCAAAATGTCTTCCTTTCAATATTTTCTTTATCTTGAGGTAAAGAAAATCGTGGCAGATCAGATGAGTATGAAGGGTGTTCCAATACAGTTATTTGTTTACTAGCTTAAAATTCCCTCACAGACTGCCCTGTGAGCTGGTGCATTGTCCTGATGCAAGAGCCATAAGTTGTTGGCAAAAAGCTCAGGCTGCTTTTGTCTAACTTTTTCACACAGCCTTTTCAGCACTTGCAAATAGTCCATTTGATTGATTGTTCGTCCAGCTGGTACATAACAATCCTTTTGATATCAAGAAAGGTGAACATCGTTTTGACTCTTGATATGGACTGACAGAACTTTGGTTGTGGAGAATTGGCTGACTTCCATTGTGCACCTTGATGCTTCATTTCAGAGTTGTATTGCTACACCCATGTGTCATCACCAGTGATAACACGGCTCAAAACATAGTCTTGCCTCTCCAAAAGATCTTAGCAAACTCAAGTCCCAACATTCTCATGACAGCACCCAAAAACACGCCACAACAATAATGAACACCACCAAGTAAGACACCACCACAGGTCGATGTAAACACAGCTGTGGACACTGATATATCAAGGTTATGAAACCTTACCAACTTGTTTGCACAGTGCTGCCAACATAAGCGCACTGTGACAAGTTCAAGAACCTAGTGGTCAGATCTCGTATTATCCATTTGCATGGAAATAACACATGTAGACAACTTCAAGAGCATAGATAATAAAAAATAGTAAAATAATTAAGAATTGTTGAGTATTTGGGAAGAATTGAAAGAAATGGGTGGTTCAAGGGCAGGATATACCCAGAAAATGATTCATTATGAGTTTCCCCAGACTGAAAATTTCTTGAAGCTATGTCTGATAACACTACCCGTATAAAAACTCACAAGCACACTATTATACACTCTTAGGAATCAGAGGCAGAGATGGTCACACTTTTGCAGCCCTGAACTGAAACTCCCAGTTCTACTCTCCTCCCATTGCTACATTGTTCCCTGTCCACTGAGTCACCAATGGTTGTGGACTTAAGTATAATCAAACATGAAAATGTTCTTTATATGTCATTCCTAAGTCCCACTACAGATCAAACCTGTATGGGCTTGGTTGGCATTTTGATTCCATGCATGGATTTTAACACCAATATTCTGAATAAATTTGTTATAATTTCACATTTTTCTACAAATTTATTTTTAAATGCATTTTTCCAAATTCATATTTAAATATATTTGAATAATTCTCTTAAGACTTTATTTTCTTTCCAAGTACTCTCTTTTTTCTTCAACTGGGCATTGCCTTACGAAATTAGGGAATATTATATTAAAAGAGCCTCGAATTGCTAGAATGCTAACTCCAAAACTCAATAATAAACATAAGTATATTTACCCTGTTCATGTAAACTTGCTCTACAGCCTTTATATGTACTGTCTTTAGTTATCTTTGGGGTTTTCCAAAGTGGTTTACAGTCAGTAAAATCATTAGAAAGTAGATTTCTTTTTAATTACACATATTTCATTATAATAATTAGTCGGTTGTGTACTCATTAAGTGGAATTATTTATCATTTTTTCTAAACATTCAATTTGTTTCACAGACTTAAACTGTCACAGGAAACCTCCCACACTGAGAACTTATTAACCTTCTCTCTTCAAATGCCTTCTCATTTGAACATTAATAATAAGCTCAGTCTTTTTCTTTTCTTTTTTGAGTCACCAATATTATACAAAGAAGCAATTTCACCCATTCCTTTTTGTTTATATAACAATTAAGTTCCAGGGTTTTATAGAAACTGATTTTTTTCAACTATTGTCACTAACAAAATTCAAAATACTAAATGTATACAGTTGAGAATATGTATATGTGTGGCTGTATATTTTCAATAATACACAGGTAGCATTTTGGTATCTATTAGTGAAAACAGCTGAGCAATTAGTTTCTGTGAAATCCAGGAGCTACATTCTATATATAGGGTAAATATCTATATCTAATCAGTTGCACAGTTTATAGACACATGATATATGCTACTTATCATACATGCTATGTATGACATACAGTATATATTCTATATGATACATGCATATATGTAATACTCATGTACAGCCAATACTTGTATTTTTTGTCTTCCAGTCATTGTTCTATACATGTTTGCACAGTCTTGTAATAGTGTTTAACAACTTATATCTTTATTCTTTTATGAGATATCAGAAACATTTACCACACTATTAAAAAAACCCATTAGAGATTATTTTACCTTTTGTGTGTTTGTAAGAATTTCTACTATTGCACTATTATAAATATCTCTTATTTTGAATATCTTTGTTCATAATGTTTTTCTGTTTCAGGTGACTTTCTTAGCATATATTGATAAAAGTGATATTATTAAGTAAAAAAGATGTAAAACTGTCTTGATACACATATCAAAATTTTTCCCCAAAATTGCTAATGTGATAGTCAAAATGGTACTTTAAATAGATAAATGGCAAAGGTGAAGAAGAGATGATTCATAAAATAAGGATAAAAACATCTAATAAATATATGAAAAATTCTTGGGGAAGCTGGGATATTTTATCGGGCTAAACGCTCACTTTGCAGCCCCTGAGACTGAGGATTGAATCCCGGCTCTGGCCCGTGCAGTCCCATATGCTGAACGGGAGGCCCTTGGTTCAGCCCCCGGTTTGAGGGGGCATGCCTACCATGTGGGAGGCCCCCTGCCTGGTTCCTGTCCCGCTCGGCCCCTGCCCACCTGTGTGGAACAAAACCATGTCAAAAAAACTGATGACGTATAACTATGGAGACTATTCCGGGCCCTCCCCCTTTTCTCTGTCTCTTTCTGTCTCTGTCAAAAACAATAAAACAAATCTTTAAAAAAGAAAGAAAGAAAGTAAAACATTCAACCTCTTTGGTAGTAAAAAATGAAAACTATACAGATTTTTAAGCTATTGATATTTTGAGATAGTGGTTTTTAGAACCATTTACATTTTATAGCTATAGCTTCCTAAGAAAAAGTCTGGTATAGTTTTTAGTTTCCTAACCAATGTTAGGAAGGGATGTATTTAGGTCCACTCCTATTTGTATCACGTGCATTGGATCCACACCTATCTGCTCTTTATTTCTTCTTCTTCCAATGACCTTGTGAGGTTGTGATGGATTTGCCCCTGGTTTGTTTCTATCTCACTGAATACAGTGTGCCTGTTGTAAGTGGGACAGGAATTTTACAGCAAAACATTTATTCTTTCAGATTACATTTATCGTTGTGGGAAAATAATCTCTCACCCCAATTGTCCTTGTCAATGACAGTAGCCCAGCAGGTTTATGGTTGTTTGTTATTCTGAAATGTTTGCCCTCTTCTCTTCTTTGCATTTGGGCTGTTATTACCTGATGTTCTTCCTGACACATTTGTTCGATTGCTTGTTTCTTAATCTGTGTACATTTCCCCTTTACACTGCATATTAAAAATGCCATTTTCAGACATAGGGGATTAGTAAACTTCATACTTTGTATGTATATCTCTCTCTTTCTCTTGGACACCTTAAAAAAACAATTTGTCTGGAGATATGTTGGCCATGAAATATTTACATTTTTCATAAGAAATTGCCCATGTTTAAAAATTGTGGGATTTTATTTACAAGTTCAGATTTCACTTTCCTTTTAGAAAAAAAAGTCTTATGATCTGGGAACACCAAGCCCATGTTTTTGCATATTAGAAATGGGCTGGACATAAGTAAAGGCTGCTGCCTTCCATGTGGTTGTCTGCTATTCCCTCGCCATAGGTCCACTCCATGTCCTTGTTTATATTTCTTGAAAGAATGGCAATATAACTGCATAGTTTCAAGCATGTGCTCTCCGTCAGACTGCCTGGCTGCAAAAACCAGCCCTACCAACTTCCTAACTACATGTCCCGGGCAAGTCCCCTTACTTTCGTGTGTCTCAAAGTTCTTCCTGTCAAGTAGGGTTAGAGACACCTACCCCTTAAGGCTGTTGTGAGGACTGAGTAAGTTGATGAATGTAAAGTGTTTCCACCGATGCCTGCACACACTGTGTGCTCAGTAAACGTTGGGTGCTATTAACTGCCTGGACCCTGTTGACAGTTGAGTTTGCAGCTCTCGTTTTAGAATCTCTAAGTTTGACCTGAGTATCCCGGGATAGATGCTGTGCCTCCAAAACCAGCAGGTGTCCTTATGGGAATTAGCACTTTCTTCTCAGTGAGGACCTCACTGGGAAGGATGGTCCCACACCCACCTCCTCCACTCACACCACCACCACCACACCAGGTGTCAGGAGCCCTGACTCTACTGGGCTACTGGAAAAGTTTAGAGGTCCTTGAGCAACGTCTTCTCAGCCAGAGAACAAAAAAGCTGCTTGTTTGAAATAAGGGCTGAGCAGTTCTTCTTTTCTTTTTCTTTTCTTTTCTTCTTTCTTTTTTAAAAAATTATTTTTGAGAGAAGATGAAAGAGAGAGAGAGAGAGAGAAAGAGAGAAGAGGGAAGGGTCCAGAACAGTTTCCATAGTTGTAGATCATTCGTTGTGACATGGTTTCATTCCACACAGATGCATGTGGGGCCTCATGAGTTGGAAACCGAACAAGGAGCCTCCCACATGGGAGGTAAGAACCTTCTCTGCTGAGCCATCCTGGTGGCTACCAGTTGCGCCCAAGTTCAGCATATGGGGTTTGCACCAGCTGGAGCAGGGGATCAAACCCCAGACCTCACAATGATGAGGGAAGCTCTCAACTGCTGAGCTATCAGGGCATCCCTTCTTATTCTTCCTTCCTATGTCAGTAGAAGAGTAATCTCATATGGAAGACTAATGCCCTTTTATTTCTCTAGATTTCATCTCCTTTCACATCTTGTTCAGTCAAGTCTCTTCCACCCTGTCTTCTGTATTTTTCTTTTTCTTTCATCTCCTATATCTTTTCCTTTATTTTCTTTTAAAAATAAATTTCCTTTATTACTAACTCCTCTAAATTACAATGTGTTTTCTTTCTTGTACAGCTAGACTTTTTAAAGACAGTAGTCTATACTCATTGTTTACACATTACCATCGCCTTCCACTTTGTCACAACGCACAACATAATTCGGTTTCTACCTCCCTGCTCCCAACTTGTATTGAAACGTTGTTCAAACCGAGGTCACTAATGATGTCCTAGGTGTGAAATCTAATGCTCACTTTTCCTTTCCTTTCTTCATCTTTTTTCCCCCATTTTTAATGCAACAGCTTTATTTAGATACAAAGTCTACCTGGTAAAAATCCAGCCATAAATGCATTTATTCTTCATATTACATGGCGGGTACTTTTCCATACTTCATATGTCACACATTTCACTTAACATACATAGTGCAATACAATGGCTTTTAGTATATTCGAAGAATTGAATGTACGAAATTGTCCAACCATCACCACAAGCACTTTTAGACCATTTTCATCACTCCCCAAATAAATTTGATTCCCATTAGCAATCACTCCCCATTTTTATCTATGTCTCCCTGACCAGCCGCAGAGGCAATCACTAACCTATTTTCTGTCTCTATATACTTACTGTTTTTGGACATTTCACAAAAATAGAAATTATACAATAAGGCCTTTGTGACTGGCTTCATTTCAAGGTTCAGTTATGGGTAACATGTTGTTTCAGTACTTCATTTGTCGAAATGACTGAATACTACTCCATTGTATGGATATACCACAGTTTGTTTATCCATTTATCAGATGACAGATCTTTGAGTTATTTCTACTTTTTGTCTACTATGAATAAAGTTCCTATGAACATTTTTTTATGTGGATTTTAAAATACTCTCTTGGATATATATGTATGGTTAATCTCATTCAGTAAATTTTTCATTTGTAGCTTTCATCTCTAGAAATTCCATTTAGTTCTTTAAGATATTGTCCATTTCTCTACTTTTGTTTATGTTTTTCTTTAAATTCTTGAGCATATTGAGCATATATACAATAGCTGTGGTACTACTTTTCCTGGCTCGTTCCACTCTCTCTTTCATTTCTGCATTTGTTTCTGTTGATTGACTCTTTTACATGGGTACATTTTTCTGCTTCTTGGCATGGCTAGTAACTTTTGATTGGATGATGGGCATTTTGAATGTCATATTATTGACTATTTGGATTTGGGGCTTTTTTGTGGCAAGTGGTTTTGTTATTTGTAGATCGATTTGGAACTTTTAAGACTTATTCTTAATATATTTTTATTTATTTATTTATTTATTTATTTATTTATTTTTGAGAGAGAGAGAGAGAGAGACAGAGACAGAGAGACAGAGAGAGAACTGAACCGGGGGAGCTCCCAGCCATATGGTTCCACACGGGCCAGGGCTGGGATTCGATCCTCGGTCCCCGGCGCTGCAAAGTGAGCGCTTAACCCACTGAGCCATCCCGGCTTCCCCAAGACTTATTCTTAAGCCTTGCTAGAGTGGATCTAGAGTAGCCTGTATCTAGGTCTACTTTAGCCTTACTGCTCAGGTATGACCCAGAATCTCTTCTGAATGCCCGAGTCATTATCAAAGTGTGGTCTCTGGACTGGGCGACATCAGCATGATCTTGTTAGTAGTGCAGAATCTTAGGCCCACTCTAGACCTGCTAAATCACAGTGTTTGGGTTGGGGATGTGCTATAGCCTGTGAACTACACTTCTAGAAAATCCTTCTCCAACTTTCCTGTGTATACGAATCACCTGCAGATTTTAAAATGCCTTTCCTGATTCAGTAGTTTAGAAAATGCCTGAGATTCTAACTTTTTGAAAAGCTCCTGGGTGCTGCTACTGCTGCTGAGTCCCTAAACTCACTTTGGGTAGCATGGACCTAGGAACCTTACTTTCAGCCAAGGAGTCTAGTTTCAATGCATAAGAATGTTTAATTTTTAAGTAACTGCATAATGATAAGCAGACCCAGTCTGGAATTTCTGAATCAAGGCTCCTATTTACTAGATATACTACTTACAAAAATATATATTTTGGGTGAAATCAGTGTAGAAATTTCTTTTAATTCTAAATCTAAGTACAAGCATAAAAAACATGTGCTATTAGTTATAAAAATATACTGTCATATGCTGAAAATTTTCATTATATGCTGGACACTGCCTGTTATCTCTTTAAATACTCACAAGAACCCTAGTTGGTCTGTATCACAATTTTCACTTTTTTTAAATTTCCTATTTTAATCTCTGTAGCAGAAACTCAGATAGAATTACTGGTCTGAAGCCATTCAGCTAGTAATTGGTAAGGGCTTTATTAATCTCAAATCTAGGTCTGTCAAATAAAACTTCCAAAACTGCAGTTTCTGTGCTTGTGGTTTTGCTTTAGTATTTTACTTTGACCCCAATCTTAAGGAGAAATAAAAAACAAATGAACTTATCATGTATTGGATTATCATTTTTTATATAACAAATCTGAGTTAAACACAAGTTACAAATTAATGCCACCTGGCGCCGCTCTGAATGATACAATCAGTTTTAAACAAGAACTTCTGTACCAGGCTCTCGCTGCTTAAAAAAAGGTCAGGAACTAACACAGGCATTGAATTATTTTTTTAATATTAACTACCAAAACAATATTTCAATTTTACTTAGAGGGAAGAGGTTAATCTTGGCAAATAAAGAGAAGATTTTGAACGGGATGACAAATTTTAGTGCTTTATATCCCGTGGCTAACACTGTATTGCCTCTGTTGCAAAGTTGCAGCAGCTTGGGTGGGAAATTGGAGTCCTCAGGGTCCCAGGAAGGGGAGATGGGTTTGCACAGCACGCTGTGGTTTTCTTTCTCTCCCTTTTTCTCTGCCTCTGTTTCTCTCTCTGTCTCCTGAAACACAGGCAAGGGAACTCTGTTCTCTGTAGTAATTACTGTGTAGCCTGAAGCATGCGATGTGATCATTTGTATCTTACCTTGCGTCAGAAAGCACATTATTATTAGTTAAAAATTTATCAGTTTAAGAAAAAAATAGCAAACCAGCCCTATGCCCTGCAGTTTGAGCCATTGCATACTGAATTTTACAAGTTGGGTAACCACCACTGGAAAGATTCCTTTTCTTTGTAAAAAATATTCAAATAAAGCCATTGTGACACCATGGATGGACCTTTGGATTATCATGCTAAGTGAAATAAGCCAGACAAAAAAGTCAAGAACCATATAACTTCACCTATAGGTAGAATATAAAACTGAAAGCGACAAAGAAAGAAAAACTCCTGGACACTGTCATAGTTTAGTGGTTACCTGAGGGTAAGAGGGCAGGTGGGTGGTAGAGTAGGGAGGAGGCATCAAATATATGGTGATAGAAAGAGAACTGACTCTAGGTGATGAGCCCGTAATGCAACACAGAGACGATTTAATGTAGAATTGTACATCTGGAACCTACATAATTACTAGCCAATGTCACCACAATAAATTTAATTAAAAAATTTTAAAAAAGAAAGAAACTTTAAAAGGAAAAAGAAATTCAAATTCTGGTTTTTGTTTTTGTTTTCTACAGAGAGAGAGGGAGAGAGAGAGAGTGAATGAATGGGGGGAAGCCCAGAGCAGTCTCCACAGTTGTACATTAATTTTTGATATAGAGAGGATCCAAGATGGCGGCATGAGAGGAGAACGCCGATAACTGCCTGGGAAGGGCCTTGGAAAAAGAGGAGAATCCACAGGGGAAACCCTGAGAAGAAACCTCAACTAAGAGAACCACACAACACAGAACAACACAAAGGTTAGAGAAAAAAGGGGAGAGCGGGAGAGGAAAAGGGAAGCAGCGGTTCCGGGACAGAGACTCGGAGCGCGGCCCGGGGCTGGCAACAACAAAGGGGGATTGGGGGACGACGGTCACAGTGGAGCTGGATCGAGGGCGGGCTGGAAGCCGAGACCTAGGGAGCATGGAAGCCCCACAAGACTGTGGACCATTTAACATCCGAACTCAAGGGACAGCACGCAGTGCCCGAATCAGATCACAGAGCCTAAAGGGGAACAGGGACTGTGGAGCAGGGCGGCGGCACTTCCCGGCGGGCGGGGTGGGAGCAGGGCACCAGCCCGCAGCAGCTCAGCACCCCTGATTTACGGAGGAGACTGACTGTGAGGGAGCGCCTTCTGAGGACAGGGCTCTTGGAGTGAGGGCTGGGGCTGGAGTGGGCACAGCTGCATTGGACGTGCTTGGAGTGACTCCGGCGGTCTCAGCAGAGCCGGGAGCGTAGAGCGGCTGCCGCCCGAGCTACGGCCTGTGCGCGCAGGGCTT
>PVKE010019003.1:16646-29018 GCA_004027555.1 Craseonycteris thonglongyai | reverse complement strand
TGACATGATGTAGAAGTAGGCTGACCAGATGTACCATTTTAAACAGGACAGAAAACAACCATACTGTTCTGTTGCAGATGGTATGTCTGGCCGGCCTAGTCTCACTGGGCTCAATTCAAGGCGTCAGAAGGCTGACGATATGTACCATTTGAAATGGGACAGTACCGTTGTTTTCTGTCCTGTTTAAAACGGGGACGTGTGGTCAGCTGATGCAGAAACCCCTGTTTTCTTCATGAATTGTGATTTTTTTTTTTTTAATTACGGAAGTAACAGTCTAATTAGTTTATTCACTACATACAATCTTAAAGATGAAAATCACAATTCTAATATTTAATGATAACCGTGTTTTCAAAATGTTTTACTTAAAGGCATACTCCATAGTTTTATGTCTTCATTTTCTTCTAACCTAAAATCATGATTGTTTCTCCAAGTCATTTATTGAATATTTCTTCTCTTTTTCACTGGGTATTTTCAGATTCAGTGTTTGCAGGTTCAGTTTCTGTGCGTGACACCTCTTATCTCTCGCTAGGCAAGCACGCTAGAGTGAAAGAAAAAGAACGAGAACATGAACGCCGGAAACGCCATCGAGAAGAGCAGGATAAAGCTCGCCGGGAGTGGGAGAGACAGAAGAGGCGGGAGATGGCACGAGAACATTCCAGGAGGGAGAGGTGAGGGGGCTTGGCAGGTCAGCGCTCCGTCAGAGCAGGGGAGGGGAGGACCTCTGGGACACAGGGACTTGGCAGCATGATGCGGGTTTGGTAGAAGAGGTACCTGAGCCGAGAGTCCCACAGTAAATGTTGGGTGGTGTTGACCAGGAAGGTTGTCCTGAAGGAAGTGAGTTTTTAGTGCACCTGGAAGACAAACAGATGGGGATCAATTGAGACGAGATGGGGAAGGGAACAGAAATCAGTGTCAGCTCCCAGATGGAGGCTGGGGGGCAGCTGCTTGGGAGACAGGCTGAGCCGGCACCCCCGCGTACATGTGGTGTAGGCCTGACAGAAAGGACGTTGCTGGAGAGAGCCCACGGCCTGTGTTAGGGATTCAGACACGAAGGATGGGTTGGGGTGGACATGCGGCAGTGGAGAGGGGAAGGGAGGTAGTGTAAGACTGTACTCCCTGTGAGCCGAGCTGGGTGTTTCGTGTGTGCTCAGTAGCGTGCTCTCAACTCGTAGCAAACACTCAGCCCAGGCCACGTGCGCACATTCTGACCAGAATCAGCGCCCAAGGCGTCTGTGGCTTGGGGTGGATCATCATCGCTTCACTCAGCAAGTATTTATTGAGCACCTGCTAGGTAGCAAGCTCTGTTCTCTGTGGTCAGGGAAGGCCAGGGAGATGAAGAAATCTGTTTTTCAGGGGTCTCTGGGTTACAATAGAACACAAACACAAAGAGGAAAGGTAACAGGAAATCCTGGAAACCTGAACAGTCTGGGGTGTTGGGTGCTGGTCGCCTTGTGCCTCTCTGGGCTCAGATTCCCAAGTGGGAGCGTCTGGTTATCTCCAGCTGTGTGTGTCTTCCATGGCCTAGGTGAAGGGTAAATGGACAGGTGTGAATCCTAGACTGACGTGCAGACCAGTGGGGACCCACAGGAAGCCAAGCTTGAACATGAAAAGGAACATGGAACAAAACAGCAGTGGCCATACTCTGCAAGGAATATGGAGCTTATGGACTTAGCCTAGCAGGCATTAAACTAACAGTACCTGAGAGGAAAACTTAGAAGCCAGAGAGGCTACGTGTTCTAACATGTCCACTTTTTAACAAAAAGTTTTGAGACATACAAAGAAACAGAGTATGACACTTGTCATGGAAGAAAAGCATCAGTAGAAACAGTGTTCCAGGTTCAGCCAAGACTTTGGTTTAGAAGAATTGGAAGTGAGGGACTGGAAGATGGAATCGAAACCGTGCATTCTTTGAAAAAAAGAAAACACAGAAGAGGGGACGGGAAGATCATTGGGACGGCACCGTGCGATGGCAGTCCTGGGGAGGCGGGAGGGGCACCGAGGCATCTTTGAAAATTATGGACAAAAACCTAAATTTGGTGAAAAACATTTATCTACATTTCCAAAAAGATCAGCGAACCCCAAGTATGATGAATACAAAGTTGCATCCTAGTCAAATTGACAGGAGCCAAGAGAACACCTTGAAAGGCAGCAAGAGAAAGGTTGTCTCCACAGAGGGTGGGGGCTTTGGTGGTGGTGGCAGCATCTGCTTCCCGCCCACTGGTGGCACCTGGTCGGCACCACACCAGCGACATTGCTGGAAGAAAGCGCGCCAGCCAGGAGTTGCACGTCCAGCAGAACTTCTTCATGAGGGAGGGGGACTAGAGACATCGACACACAGACTGGTGGGACTTACTGTTAGCAAGACATCTTACAGGAAGCAGTCAGGACCCGCAGGCTGAAAATGGAAGTCACGCCAGGCAGTATCGACCACGGAAGCAGAGGTGACCTCTGGAGATGGTAGCAGTGGGTTAGCGTAAAAGAATCCATACGACGTTTCTTCTGTCTTCTCATCTACAAAAGACACAGCATTGTGTGAAGCAGTAATTGTGGAGAGGCTGTCCTGTGATGCATACCACGGACGGCTGCACAGGGGAGAAGGCGGGACCTGTGCAGAAACACTTAGAGCTGATCTGATGAGATGCGTACTGCGACCACCCGGGAGCAAACACTGAGCAGCACAAACAAGAATTAAAGCGGTATACTAGGGAAAGCCGGGCTGGCTCAGCGGGTTTAGCACTCACTTTGCAGCCCCAGGGACCAAGGATCGAGTCCCAGCCCCGGCCTGTGTGGACCCGTATGCTGAACTGGGGTGAGCTTCCCATGCAGGAGGCCCCCAGCCCAGTTCCCACCCTGCATGGCCCCCGCCCACCTGTCTGGAAAAAAAATCAGCTCTGGGCGGGGCTGGGGAGTGGCCTGGGGTCTGCATGGGAGCCCAGTGAGCGTGGGACATGGGCCTGGGTCTGGTCTTGAACTCTCACCTCCGGGGGCCTTGCACACCTTGCACCGCATGGGGACCTGTGTCGTGTGCAGGCGCCTTGGTAGCACTAGCAGACAGGAACATTCCAGAACACAGGCTCAGTCATGGCGGGCAACTGTGTCCTTGTCCTTGCAACTCCTGATAAGTTCCTGAGGGGCAGTGCCATTGGGTGGGTTTCTTTCTGCTCTGCTTTTAAAAAGCCCTCCAGGATCCAGAGCAGAGTGCCTGGGGCAGAGCGCCCGGCATGTCGGGATGCGGGGGCCGGTGTCTGGGGACGTGCCGTGTGCTCTCGCAGGGACCGTCTGGAGCAGCTGGAGAGGAAGCGCGAGCGTGAGCGCAAGCTGCGGGAGCAGCAAAAGGAGCAGCGAGAGCAGAAGGAGCGGGAGCGGCGAGCAGAGGAGCGGCGGAAGGAGCGGGAGGCGCGGCGGGAAGGTGTGCGCGGCCCAGAAGGGCCAGCCGCTGTCAGCATGGGGCAGCGGGTGGGGTGGCCGGGGGCCCTGTTGCGGAGGGCACGCTGCCATCTGTCCCCTGTCCTGTGCGCCAGTGTCCACACATCACAGGACGACCCGGGAGGACTTTGGCGAGAAGGCCAAGGCAAGCCACTGGAGCCGCAGCCCACCCCGGCCGCCGCGCGAGAGGTTTGAGCTGGGTGACAGCCGGAAGCCAGGTGAGGCCGGGCCCAGGGCCCCCGCGGGGTCTGCCTGCCACAGGGGGAGCCGAGTGCAGCTTCTGTGTGGAGGGCGCTGACGTCTGCGAGGCAGCTTGTGTGCCTGTAACCAGCTGCCTCCGGCCCAGCGTCCTGAGCGTGTGTGGGCCACGCCCCGGTCACAGCGAGGCCTCCCCAGCTCTCCCCAGCTCACCCCTGCTGCTCTCCTCTCAGTAAAAGAAGAGAAGATGGAGGAGAGAGACCTGCTGTCCGACCTGCAGGACGTCAGCGACAGCGAGAGGAAGACCAGCTCGGCTGAGTCCTCCTCAGGTGGGCACACACCCCCCAGCCGGGTCCTCCTCAGGTGGACACCCATCCCCCCAGCCGGGTCCTCCCCCAGGTGGGCACCCATCCCCTCCCAGCCAGGTCCTCCCCCGGTGGGCACACTCCTCGGGCTGTGCACTATTGCCAGGTGGCTGCCAAGCTCACTTCCTATTGCTTCCACCCTGAAGCAGAGTCAGGGTCGGCTTCAGAAGAGGAGGAAGAGGAGGAGGAGGAAGAGGAGGAGGGGAGCAGCAGTGAGGACTCAGAGGAGGGGGAGGAGGAGGAGGAGGAGGAAGAAGAGGAGGAGGAAGAGGAGGAGACGGGCAGCAACTCTGAGGACGCGTCAGGGCCGTCAGCAGGTGAGCAGGGGCCAGCATGGTGGGGGTCCTGGGCGCCCCAGACCGGCACTGGCGTTGGGGGCGTTTCCCATCCCTGGAGTGATGAGTCCTCCTGTGTGTGGGTCCCAGGAGTCCAGGGACAGGCAGGTGACACTGGGCCTGGCCGACGCCCCTTCTCTTGCAGAAGAAGTGAGTGAGGAAGAGGCCAGTGAGGAAGAGGAGAGTGAGAACCACGTCCTCATGGGTAGGAGCCCCCTGTGACCATTGTCCTCTGTCCTGTCGTGACCCTTGTGAGGTCTGAGTGTGACCTGTAGAGCTGAACCATGCTCCCCAGCACGTCCTGCCCTGTAGCCACAGGGAGGCCCTGTCCTGCCTGTGTCACCAAGCTGAGCTGACCCGCTGAGAGCACTGTGCCTGTGGGGACCTCTCGGGGGAACAGTGCTGACCAACGCTGTCCCCAGGGCCGCGGGGCCGGCGCATGAGGAGGCTGGCGCTGGCGTGGGGCTGCATGGCCTGCGGGCAGCAGGAGCACCCTTGGGCCCAACAGACAAGACCTGGGGGCCCCTTGGAGCTCTGCATTCGGCCAGTGGCTCTCGGTGGTCACACCTTGCGTGGGGTCCCCTGAGGTCACCCCGTGTGGCTTCCTCGTGTCCCCAGCACCCCCGCTCCCAGAGCAGGAAGGGGCCTGTGGCAATGGCTGGTTCCCAGTTCCATGACAGGTTTACGTTTTGAAGTTCCAGAGTCCCGATTTGACCGAGATTCCGGGGAGAGTGAAGAAGGGGAGGAAGAAGTGGGCGAGGGCACCCCACAGAGCAGCGCCCTGACTGAAGGGGAGTTCGTGCCTGACTCCCCCACTCTGTCGCCCATCGAGCTCAAGCAGGAGCTGCCCAAGTACCTGCCCGCCCTGCAGGTCAGGTGCCCCCTGCCCCCCGGCCCCCGCCGGCCCCGCTGTGCCCACTGAGCAGCGCCAGCGTCTCCAGTGTGGTTTTCCACTCTTTGTGGTGAACACCGCTGGCTGAACTCGGCCGCCAGCCTCCACACGTCCCCGGTCCTGGTCCAGCCTCGGTCCCGGCAGCACTGGTGGGAGGACAGGTCCTGGGGCCCCGACTGCGATGCTCACGGAGGCCCGTGTGGGAGACAGGCAGCCGGGTGAGTGCCCGGCTGTGTGGTCATTCCTGCTGCAGCCTGGGCTGCGTGGGCACCTGACCTTCCTCCCCCGTTGCTATGCAGGGGCCGTGGGGCAGTGGAGGGAGTTGGCACAGTTCTCCTGTCAGGGAAAACGTCAGTCGTGAGGGATGCCACCGGGAGGCGCTGAGGAGGGAGGGGGTCCCAAGAACAGCGAGTGGCCTCAGGTGCTTCAGGGCCCCACAGCCAGCCGCCCTGCCCAGAGCACCCCTGCGGGAGGGAGGACTCCTGGCCCGGCTCTGGGAGCCCGGGGGCCGTGGGGCTCTTTGGCACACACAGTGCCCCTGCTTCCTTAACAGTCAGCGCCTGGCCACGTGCCACACGGAGAGGATGGCGGGGGTCCCTGAGTGCGCCCCCGCTCCCAAGGGCAATCCATGGCCTGACTGGGCGCATGCAGGGTGGTGCAGGACCTGGTGGTGGGGGGCCCCTGTCCTCAGTGTCACCTTAGGACAGGGCAGGCCTGGCCCAGCTCTGCCTCGTCACTGCTAGTTCACAGTGAGGACATGAGCTCATGCCAGTCCCAGGACAGACTTGTTCCTGGTCCACTGCAAAGCACGTGTGGCCTCCGGGGCTTCCTTGCGCCCGCTCTGGGGGGCGGCGCTCAGCCACGCCTCACACTGTGCCCCTCCCAGGGCTGCCGGAGTGTGGAGGAGTTCCAGTGCCTGAACAGGATCGAAGAAGGCACGTACGGGGTCGTGTACAGAGCCAAGGACAAGAAGACAGGTGGGTGCTGTCCCAGGTGGCCCCAGAGGGAAGGGAGACAGGCAGAGATCGGGAACCCTGTGCTGGACAGGAAAGCACACCTCCTGGGGAGCATCCCAAGACGGGCAAGTGTCCTCGGTGCGTCTGCTCTGTGTCATGGGCACAGGAGCTGGGCACGGCCCCCACTGGCTCTGACCAGGTTGGATTTCTGGCCAGCTTGCAGGGGCTGAGGTCTGAGCCCGGGCGGTCCTGGCCCCTGGCACCTTCAGCCTCAAGGTCATGAACACAGTGCACCTGGGAGTCACTTTTCCTGGTGCTCCCGTACACGACCAGACATGCTGCACGGGTCGTGGCCCGCCGCGCTGACACATCTCGTGTTCTAGGCAAGTGTGCTCAACGCCCATCTGTGGCCCCTTCTCTTCAGATGAGATCGTGGCCCTGAAGCGGCTAAAGATGGAGAAGGAGAAGGAGGGGTTTCCGATCACATCGCTCAGGGAGATCAACACCATCCTCAAGGCCCAGCACCCCAACATAGTGACCGTGAGGGTGAGGCAGCCAACCAGGCTGTGGGGGGGGGGCACTTGGGCACCGTCAGGCTCTGCATGGCTGCAGCCCTGGTAGCTGGGCTGTCACCCTGCTTTTGCGCAGAAATGCTGCCTGGGAGGCCGGTGCTCACGGCGCTGCTGTCTCCTAGGAGATAGTTGTGGGCAGCAACATGGACAAGATCTACATTGTGATGAACTACGTGGAGCACGACCTCAAGAGCCTCATGGAGACCATGAAGCAGCCGTTCCTGCCAGGTAGGTGTGTGGGAGGCCGCACGCCCCACGGCCCAGCCCAGGCCACGTGTGTATCTCGGGGGTGGAAGGAGCGCCGGCCTCTAGCCCTGACCCCGCACACTATGCATGTGAGTGTGCAAGCACTCCCTGGCCATGTACCACACGCCCGGCACAGCCACACCCACAGCTGCGCCCCCCACCCTGCAGGGGAGGTGAAGACGCTGATGATCCAGCTGCTGCGTGGCGTGAAGCATCTTCATGACAACTGGATCCTGCACCGTGACCTCAAGACGTCCAACCTGCTGCTCAGCCACGCCGGCATCCTCAAGGTGGGCCCGCAGCACCCAGGGCCCAGCTCCCATCCGCGGGCTGCCCTCCGCCTCCCACCACCACCCTGTGCCTGTCCTTGCAGGTGGGAGACTTCGGGCTGGCGCGGGAGTACGGGTCCCCCCTGAAAGCCTACACCCCGGTCGTTGTGACCCTGTGGTACCGCGCCCCAGAGCTGCTGCTCGGCGCCAAGGTGAGTGCCGGGCCCCGGGGGCCGGCCCTGCGTGTGGTGCCACCAGCCCCCTGAGTGTGTCCCTGTCCCCAGGAGTACTCCACAGCCGTGGACATGTGGTCTGTGGGCTGCATCTTTGGGGAGCTCCTGACTCAGAAGCCACTGTTTCCCGGGAAGTCAGAAATCGATCAGATCAACAAAGTGTTTAAGGTGGGTCAGGGCGTCCTGCTGAGGGGTGCACACCTGCCACGCGTGGCCATTCTGAGACGTTCCTCTTTTAGGACCTGGGGACCCCCAGTGAGAAGATCTGGCCTGGCTACAATGAGCTCCCTGCTGTGAAGAAGATGACCTTCACCGAGTACCCCTACAACAACCTCCGCAAGCGCTTCGGCGCCCTCCTGTCAGACCAGGGCTTCGACCTCATGAACAAGTGCGTGCCTGGCGGCCAGAGCGGCCTCGGTGTCCGGCCCCCAGCCCCCAGGGCCCCGCTTGCCCCGCCCTAGCTTCTGGGGCCCCGCCCCTGCCTGGAGCCCCACCCCGGCCCCGCCTCCTGTCTGAAGCCCCGCCCCAGGCCCTACCTAGCATGTCCGGCGCCCCCACCTTCCCGGTCCCCCCTGGGCTCCACGCGCCTCGTTCCCCCAGGTTCCTGACCTACTTCCCGGGGCGGCGGGTCAGCGCGGAGGACGGCCTCAAGCACGAGTACTTCCGGGAGACGCCGCTCCCCATCGACCCCTCCATGTTCCCCACGTGGCCCGCCAAGAGCGAGCAGCAGCGCGTGAAGCGGGGCACCAGCCCGCGGCCCCCGGAGGGCGGCCTGGGCTACAGCCAGCTGGTGAGGGGCGGGCCCGAGGGGGCGGGGCCGGAGGGGGTCCTGAGGGGCGGGCCGGAGGGGGCGGGGCTGGAGCGGCCGGGGCGGGGCCCCACGGTGCCCTTTGCCCCCCAGGGCGACGACGACCTGAAGGAGACGGGCTTCCACCTCACGACCACCAACCAGGGCGCCTCGGCGGCAGGCCCCGGCTTCAGCCTCAAGTTCTGAGGCGCAGCGCGCTCCCCGGACCTGCGGCGCGGGCCGCCGAGCTGTGACCTCGACGCCGCGGGGACCGCCCGGCCCATTTTCCGCGTTTCCTTTTTATTGTATCTCGGTTTGTAAATTTTTGGAATTAAATCGTATTTCCTTGTGGGAGGAACGGCTCCGTCGTGGGCCGCATCCAACCTGCGAGGGAAGGGGGCGCTGTGTGCGCGGCCCCTCCCGCACCGTCCCCCCCCCCCCCGGTGACCCAGCCGTGACGTGACCGTGACCCAGCTGTGACCCGGTCGTGACCGTGACCTGGCCCTGACCGGCGAGGGCTCTGGGCGGTTTCCTGCTGGATGCTCCGGCTCCGGCCCTCGCCCCGGGCGTGTGGCTCCGCCGGCGGCTTCTGAACAAGGGCTGTGCCCGTCTACGCGCAGGAAGCCGCCCGCACGTGGGGTTCGGGTCCCGGTGCCGCCCGGAGCCCAGCCGCGGGCCCACCTGCGCCATGTGGCCTCCGCCCCGCGTGGGCCCCGCGGTTCCAGCACCAGGGCGGCCGGGCCCCGCCAGCCTGTCCCTTCTGCGGGCGCCACCGGCCACTGTCCCAGCCCCGCGGGGCCCCCCACACGCCCGTCCCGGAGCCTCACTGAGCCCTGGACCCCCGTCAGCCTGCGCCCCGTGAGGGCGCTCGTCCCCCCGTCAGCCTGCGCCCCACCCTCCCAAGAAAAGGGCGCGGAGCGGTCAGAGCGGAAGCGCTTTATCGGCCGCGCACGCGCACGCGCGGGGGAGCTCAGCTGCGCACGCGCACGCGCCAGGAGTAGGTGCTGAGCACGCGCTGCCGCCGGCGCACGACGCACGTGTACGTGCCCTCGTTGATGGCGTTGGCGACGATGCTCAGGTGCGCCCCGCCCAGCGCCAGGTAGCCGGGGTAGGACGACTCCAGGGGCTCCCGGTCCTTGTACCAGCTGCGGGGCGGGAGGGCGGGCGCTGAGCGGGGCCGCGGGCCGCCGCCCCCCACGCCGTCGCGGGCGCCCCACTCACTGCACTTTGCCTTCCTTGTGCGCGAGCTTCTGGCCGCAGCGGAAGGTCACGTTCCTGCCCTCGAGCACCAGCCTGGTTTTGGTTCTGGGCGGCGGCGCGGTGGCGGCCACCGTGGGGAACGGGAACTCTGCTCGGGAGGGGGAGGGGAGGATCACGTCAGCGCCCCGCCCCGCCCCGCCCCGCCCGGGCTGCGGGCACCCGCCGCACCGTAGCAGAAGTCGCAGCTGCTGGGGCACAGCCTCTTCATGAGCCTCCGGCGGGCGTCGCAGAAGCCCCTCCGCGCCCAGGACGCGCACACGAACAGCCGGTCCAGGCAGCCTGCGGGAGAGCACCTGGCCTCAGGCCCGGCCCGGCCCGGCCCGCCGCCCGCTGCCCAACCGGGTGGGCGCTCCGCTCACCGTAGAGCCGGTGCAGCCCCCACAGCTCGTCCTGCGACAGCGCCTTCCAGCCGCGCAGCGTGGCGTTGAGGTGCATGAGCGCCCGGCCGTGCTGCGAGTGCATCAGGCCCAGCGCGTGGCCGACCTCGTGGGCCGCCACGTGCACCAGGTCGGTGAGCCACACGCCTGCGGGCCCCGCGGGTCAGCAGCGCCTCGGACCGGCGCACCCGCGCCTGCAGCCCGCGCCCTAGCCGCGAGCGGACCAGACGGTCCCCGGCCCTTGGAGGCAGTGAGCTCGGCCCCCAGGAATGCAGCTCCCGCCGGGTTGCAGCCGCGTGCGTGGGGGTGGGGGCTCCCGGCCGCGTCCTCACGTCCTGCCCCTTTCTGCCCCCTCGGCTCCGCCCTCCGCCCTAGACCCCGCCCCTTCTCCACCGGGCCCCGCCCCGCGACCGCGGTCACGCCCCCTCCCCGCCGGGCCCCACCCGCGACCGCGCCCGCACGCCCGGGTCAGTTCGCAGCCGCGGGCGGACCAGAGGGTCCCCGGCCCTCGGAGGCAGTGAGCTCGGCCCCCAGGAATGCAGCTCCCGCCGGTTGCAGCCGCGTGCGTGGGGGTGGGGGCTCCAGGGCGTGTCCTCACGTCCTGCCCCTCCCCGCCCGCTCGGCCCCGCCCCCGCGCACTCGGCCCCGCCCCCGCACCTTAGACCCCGCACCTTCTCCGCCGGACCCCACCCCGCGCCCGCGGTTACGCCCCCTCCCCGCCGGGCCCCGCCCTCAGCCTCGGCCACACCCCTCATCACGCCCCCGCGCCCTAAAACCCGAACCTTCGCCGGACCCCGCCCCGCGCCCGCGGTTACGCCCCTCCCCGCCGGGCCCCTCCCCGCCCGCGGCCACGCCCAGCGCCCGCGGTCACGCCCCCTCCCCGCCGGGCCCCACCCGCGACCGCGACCGCACGCCCGGGTCAGTGCGCAGCCGCGGGCGGACCAGACGGACCCCGGCCCTCGGAGGCGGTGAGCTCGGCCCCCAGGAATGTGGGGGCTCCAGGGCGCGTCCTCACGTCCTGCCCCTCCGCGCCCGGTGCCCCGCCCCCGCGCCCTAGACCCCGCCCCTTATCCACCGGGCCACGCCCCGCGCCCTCGGCCACGCCTTCTCCACTGGGCCCCGCCCCACGACCGAGGTTGCGCCCCCGCCCCGCCGGGCCCCGCCCGCGACCACGCCTGCACGCCCGCGTCAGTGCGCAGCCCCGGGAGGACCAGACGGTCCCTGGCCCTCGGAAGCGGTGAGCTGGGCCCCCAGGAATGCAGCTCCGGCGGCGTGTGTGGGGGTGGGGGCTCCAGGCCGCGTCCTCACGTCCCGCCCCTCCCCGCCCGCTCGGCCCCGCCCCCGCGCCCTAGACACCGCCCCTTCTCCGCCGGACCCCGCCCCGCGCGCGCGGTTACGCCCCCTCCCCGCCGGGCCCTGCCCTCAGCCTCGGCCACGCCCCTCGTCACGCCCCCCGTCACGCCCCCGCGCCCTAGACCCCAACCTTCTCCGCCGGGCCCCTCCCCGCCCGCGGCCACGCCCAGCGCCCGCGGTTACGCCCCTCCCCGCCAGGCCACGCCCCGCCCGCGGCCACGCCCCTCCCCGCCGGGCCCCGCCCCGCCCGCGGCCACGCCCAGCGCCCGCGGTTACGCCCCTCCCCGCCGGGCCCCTCCCCGCCCGCGGCCCCGCCCAGCGCCCGCGGTTACGCCCCTCCCCGCCGGGCCACGCCCCCGCCCGCGGCCACGCCCCTCCCCGGGCCCCGCCCCCGCCCTCACCTTTCTTCCAGCTGTAGCGCGTGGGGCCCAGCACCCAGTACTCGCTGTCGTCGAAGTGGATGCCGCCGTGCGGGGGGAAGAAGGCGTGGGCCAGCTCGCCCGTGGGGCCGTCGAAGCAGTGGTGCAGCGCCGACACCAGGCAGTCCGTGTGGTTCGCCGGGTAGAAGCCTGGGGGGAGCACGGGGCTGAGAGGGCGCCTGCGGGCCCGCGGGGGCAGGGGCGCGGCGCCCACCTATGCGGAGGTCGCTGGGCTGCTCGGGGGCCACCTCGCGGAAGCTGAAGGGGGACACGTCGCTCCACATGCGGAAGGCGGCGGCCAGCCCCCGCCGGGTCTCGCTGGGGCTCAGCAGGTTCCGCGGGAAGGAGAGGATCCTGGGGTGGGGGCCAAGGTCAGGGGTGGCGGCCAGGCCGCCGCGCGCCCCCCGGGGCCAGGGCCGCACCTGTAGGTGAGGTTGAAGTGGTCCCAGCGCAGCCTGGCCGGGGTCAGCGTGTACCGGCGTCTGCGGGGCGCCGGCGGGGGCGGCGGGCGGGCGCCCGGGGGGCCGAGGACGCCGGGGGCGGGGGGCGCGGCGTCTCCCTTGGAAGGAAGCCAGCGCTGTGCCGAGGCCGCGGGGCCGCGCCGCGAGGGACGGGCGCGCGCTGGGGCGGGGCGGGGGGCGCGCTGGGACGGGGGCGCGCGCCGGGGGCGGGGGGCGCGCTGAG
>PVKE010019003.1:0-16546 GCA_004027555.1 Craseonycteris thonglongyai | reverse complement strand
CCCCGCACGGCCCTCCGCCCGCCGGCCCGCGCGTGGGCCCCCGACGCCTTCCCGGGGGCGCCGGCCCCGCGGCCCGTGGCGCCTGCGGACTGGCTGTCGGGGCTCGCGTCGCAGCCGTGGGGCTGCGGGCAGCAGGCGGGGGCGGCCATCCCGCTGTCGGCGCGGGGACCCAGGGCCCGCGGGTGGGTGGCAGCGGCCGGGGCAGGGCCTGCGGGGCGGAGCCACCGGGGCGCGGGGCGGGGGCGGCGCGGAGGCCCCGGCCGCCAGGGGCTCGGGATCTGGCACGGAAGTCAGCCGGGGTCCCCAAGCCGGCGGGGGGCTCCGCGGCCCCGCGGCCCCGTCCCCCAGTGGGGCCGCCCCGCCCCTGACACCGACTGAGGCCCAGGAGTGGCGCCTGCGTCCCGGCCGGCCCAGGACACGTCCCCAGCGGGCGCTGGCCCGACAGGGTCCCCGAGAGGGGCGGGGGCGCGGCGGGCGGGGACGTGGCGCGTGCCGGCGGCCGAGGGGCTCGGGAGGCGGGGAAGGCCGCCCGGGGCGGCGCCAGGGGCACGGGGACCTGCAGGGGTCCCACCAAGCGCTGCACCGGCCGGCGGAGCGACCCCCGCGGAGGACGGAGGGGCCCAGGTCTGGGATGGTCCTGGGTGGGGCGTGGGGGACCGTGTCCCGCGCCCGGAAGACCCGACGGGGCGGGAGGCGGGCGAGGGTGACTGGGCCGGGGCACCGGAATCCCGGGGCCGGGGCGCTGGGGGCGGAGCTGGGGGTGCCAGGCGCCGGCGGGAGGCACCCGGGGTCCCGGCCCTCCCAGTCCTCGCTCCAGGCCTTGAGCCCGGTGACAGTGGCGCGTCAGGCCAGCGGGGTCGCTGCCAAGTGCCTGGCCCGCCGCCGCGGGGCTCCGGGGGCGCATTCCGGGCGGTTCTTGGAAAGCGAGCGCCGGCGGGCCCGGCCTGGCAGCGCCCCCGGGTCGGGGCTCCATTATCTGTCCCCACGCTGACCCCGCCGGGCCCTGGCACGAATCGCGCCTCGCCCCACTTCCTGCTTCACCAGAACCCCCCGGGACCCCGGTGCTGCTCGTTCCAAGCCGGTCTCCGCGGCCGCGGCCGCTGCAGGGAAGACGAGGGGGGAAGGGCGCCGCCGCGGGTGGCGGGTGGCGGGAGGCCCCCCAGCGGGGCCCCCAGGCGCTGCCGAGCCCCAGCCCTTCTCGGACCCAGGCCAGGGTCGTGGGCAGCGGCCCGAGCCCGCGCCTGGAGGGTGCTTCCGACCCAAAGGCCGGGGTCCGGACCCGAGCGCCCGGGAAAGGGCAGGACCGGCCGGGGTGGGGGCGCTGCGGCCTGGAACCGAGTCTGCCCGTCCCCGGGACGAGAGGACCCGCGAACCGCCCGGCCCCGGGCGCAGGGAGGCACCAGGCGGCACAGTCCGTGAATCTTTTTTATAAAACACGGGGCGGGGGTGGCGCCGGGGCGGCAGGGGCGCGGCTACACGAAGATCTGGATGCGGTCTCGGACCGGCTGGCGGCAGATGGGGCAGATGCTGAGCGCCGCGCCGCAGGGCGCGCACGCGCCGTGGCCGCACTGGAACACGAGGCGGATGTGGCTGTCGATGCAGATGGGGCAGGTGATGCGCTCCTCCATCTGCCGGTAGCGGCTCTGCAGCTCCTCCACCAGCTGCCGCGGCGGGCCGGGCGCCGGGGCTGCGCTCGCCACCTCCGTGCCGTCTGCGGGCGCGGGGCGGGGTCAGGAGCGGCGCGGCGTCCGCGCAGGCGCCCAGCCCGCACCTCCCGCCCCGCGCACCTGGGCGCAGCTTCTTGCCGATGACCGCCTGGCACCTGATGCATTTCTTCATCCTGCGCGCGCACTCTGCGGGCGGAGCTGCCGGTTGGGCGGGGTCTCGCCGGGCCCCGCCCCCCTCCGCGACCCCGCCCCGCGCCCACCCTCGCACGCTGTTCGGTCGCGCTCCAACTCCGCCCACAGATTGGGCGGGGCCTCGTCGGGCCCGCGGCCCCGCCCCCCACACACGCTCACCCTCGCACGTTGTGCGGTGGCTCCGACTCCGGCTACATATTGGGCGGGGTCTCGTCGGGCCCCGCCCCCCGCCGCGCGCCCACCCTCGCACGCCGTGCGGTGGCTCCTACTCCGCCTACATGTTGGGCGGGGTCTCGCCAGTCCCCGCCCTCCACCGTGCGGTGGCGCTCCGGCTCCGCCCACAGATTGGGCGGGGTCTCGCCGGGCCCCGCCCCCCTCCCACCCTCGCACGGTGTGGTGGCGCTCCGGCTCCGCCCACAGGTTGGGCGGGGTCTCGCCGGGCCCCGCCCCCGCCGCGGCCCCGCCCCGCGCTCACCCTCGCACGCCGTGCGGTGCTGGCACGGCGAGAACGACACCAGCAGCGCCAGCTCCGAGCACACCAGGCACTCGGCGGCCTCGGGCCCCGACGGCGCGGCCACGTGCAGGTTCGTCATCGTGTTGGGGGCGCCAAGCACCAACCTGGGGCCCGGGGCCGCGGCCCCGCTCCCGCCTGCCTGCCGCTCCCTGCAGTCGGAGGAGGAGCTTGAAAGGGCCCCGGGCCGGGACCCCACCCCCCACCCCACGGGGCTCACCGGAAGCGCTGGGCGCAGCCCTGCAGGGCCTTGAGCACGCGGCCCTCGGTGGCCAGGTCCAGCGGGCTCTGGCCGCGGTGGTTGGCGTAGCTCACGTCGGCGCCTTCCAGCGCCAGGTAGCAGGCGACCGCAGCGCCCACCGTCAGCTCCCCGCTGACCGGGAGGCCCGAGGCTTGTAGCTGGGAAGCAGGGAGACGCCGGTGAGGACGGAGCCTGGTGTGCGGGAGCTCCTGCGGGCACCAGGTGCCGGGGCAGGAGCGCAGCAGGGCCCCGTCCCCACCCACCTCGTGTGAGGCCGCTGGAACCGAGGCAGGCGGCTGGGGGAGGGGCTGGGCTCTGACGTCACCGCCCACCCCCACCCCCTTTCCCACGCTGGACAGGACGCGGCCTCAGGGATGCTGGCCACGCTGTGGTGGCCGGGACTGCAAACCCCAGGCCCCCAGGAGGCACTGGGCCCTGGCTGTCACCCGTGGTGGCAGGGGGCAGTCGCTCAGACCGTGGCGGGAGCCTGCCGCCAGGTGCCACGCGGCCCACGCTTCCTCACCCTGGACAGCAGCTGCAAGGGCCCTGGGTCCCCCCCAGCCCCATCAGCCGCCAGGGGCAGCAGCTGATGCCGCTGCAGGGCCACGTGCAGGGCCGTGTCCCCGTCCTCGTCCTCGGCGTTGACGCTGCAGCCGGCGTCTAGCAGCAGCAGCAGCAGCCCCACGTGGGCCTGCTGGGTGGCCAGGTGCAGCGGCGACTGGAGCTTCCGGTTCCGCACGTCCACGTCACAGCGGCCCTGGGGGGCGGTGGGCGCTGGCTCAGCCCGGGGGCGCCCCCCGCCGGGCCCCGCCCCCCAGCCCTGGGCCGGCCGGGGACCCTGTGTCCACACCTCCCGGATGAGGACCTGGGCCACATCCCAGTGGTTGTTGAGGGCGGCCAGGTGCAGAGCCGTGAACCCGTCCTCCTTCTTGGCGTCCACCAGCTGCCGGGCCCGCGCCAGGATCCTCCTGACGGCTCTGTGGGAGCAGGGAGGCGGGTCTGGCCCCCGGTGCCCCCAGTGTGGCCCAGCCGGCGGCGGCAGCCGCCCGAGGGCTGTGTGCCCACCCCACACTCACAGCGTGTGGCCCCTGAGGGACGCGTGGTGCAGCAGGGTGAAGCCCTGGCCGTTAGTGGCGGTGACGTCGACGGCCGGCACCTCGGCGAGGACTTCCACGATGCCGCTGGCGCCCGGGCCCGCCGAGATGGCACAGTGCAGCGGCGTGTTGGCGTGGGCATCCTGTTGGCGACGGGCAGGGGTCACCTCCGGCAGGTCCTGGGCCTCTGGGGGGGTGGGGGCAGGGACCCAGCACTCACGGGCAGGTTGACGTCGCAGCCGTGGGCACACAGCACCCTCACCACCTCCAGGAAGCCCCGCTGCACCGCCACGTGCAGGGCCGCGCTCCGGGTGCCGTTCACCACGTCGGCCCGGCAGCCGGCGCTCAGGAGCAGCTGGGCGGCTGCTGGCTGGTTCCTGGCAGAGAGGAAGCCGGGCGCTGTGCCCACGGGCCGGACAGCAGGCCCAGCACCCCCCACCCCGTGCCCAGCCCGGGGCCTCACCCCAAGGCTGCGTAGTGCAGGGCGGTGCTGCCCTGGTCGTCCGGCACGTCCACGCCGGCCCGGGCCTGCAGCAGCCGCCGTACCAGCTCCACCTGGCCCAGGTAGGCGGCCACCTGCAGGGCGGTCCTGCCCTGGTTCTTGACGTCCACCTGCGGGGAGAGCCGGCGGCTCGGTCCCCAGTCTGCGCGGGGACCCCCTTCCCTGGGCTGGCAGGGGAGGGGCCTCGGGGCTTGCCTGCTCCGGGTGCTGCCGCAACAGCACCAGGGCCTGGGCCACGTTGCCCAGGGCCACCTCCACCACCAGCCTCCCCGGGTGCTCCGGGTCGCTCTTCTGGGCTCGCAGCTTGTCCAGGACGGCGCTCAGGGAGCCTGGGGTGGGGGCCGAGGTTAGGGGGCGCTCGGGGGCAGCCCGGCCTCCCGCCGGCCGCCGAGGGCAGGTGCCCGCACTTTTGTTCTCCCGGGCGCGCTCGGCCACGTCCAGGTTGACGTCCTCCTCGGGCCGGTAGGCCACCAGGCAGGAGGGGCTGAAGGTCCACAGCTGACCACCGACCGCCACGCACAGGTTCCCGTCTCTGAAACGCTTCACCACCTTCCCCACGTGGCCCAGGGCCTGAGAGGGGAGAGGGCGGGGTCACGGGGGGCGGGGTCACGCGGGGGGGCCGGAGTGGGAACAAAGACTCACGGGGGCCATGTCATCCGTCCACTCGCCGTGCCGGGCCTGCAGCCGCTTCACTGCGTCAAGGTCGTCGATGACCCGCACCTCGTCGCCCACCCAGAAGGAGTCGTGCTGCGTGAGAGAGGCCGGTGAGGGCCCCAGGCTGCCCAGAGCCGAGGTGCCAGAGTGCATGCCCATCAAGCTTGGCAAGACCCAGCCCCTGCCGTGGGCGTGGCAGCAGGGAGGCAGGGGCGGGGCCTAAATGACATGGGGCGGGGCCAGAACCTAATGGAAGACAGGATCACCCCCTCCCCCCGAAAACCTTCCTGGCAACCTCCCCCACACCTGTGTCCTCACCTGCACAGGACCCTACAAACCACCTGTCTTGTGACCCCCACGCCCCCTCGTCAAAGACCCCCAGGGGTCCCGGGCTCCAGGTCGCGAGCTGAGTGCAGGCATGTCCCTTGGCCGGCTCCTATGCTCTCCCAGGACCCCCCTCTGTGGATGTCCCCGCTCCCTGCCCCTCGCTGACCCCCGTCCTCCATTCCGCAGCTGGGACAGCCTGCTCCTGCGCCGCGCACCCGCACCGCTTCCCCTGTCCCTACCCGACGCCCTCCCGCCTCAGGGCTGAGCAGGTGCATGGGTGGCGTGCAGAAGCGAATGGGGGTGCTGGGCCCGGCTCCCCGTGCAGCTTGGTGAGGGCCTTAGGGTGCAGCACCCAGGGGCTGAACTGCACGCGCGTGCCCCTGTGGTCCGCGACGCGGTGCACGGTGCCCATCTGCCCGATAAACTGGCAGGTCGTGGGGGCTGTGGCCGAGCGGACGTGCGGCGGGGCCGCTCACCTCTGCCATCCTGGGGTTCCACCCGCCGCGGCCTTCCCGCATCTCCCTCAGGACCTCCGTGTCTGGCAGACACTTCACCTTGTCCCCGTGCTGGAGGGGCTGGCCGTCAGCGCTCACCCGGCGCTGCAGCTCCGCGGGCTTGCCTGGGGGGCGGTGGGTGCAGCTCAGCGCCCCTCGCCGCACACACACCCCCGGCCACCCCACCCACAGGGGCCCAGCCAGGGCACAGAGGGCAGCCCTTACCCAGCACCGGGAGGTGCTCCTTGTAGTAGAAGCCGCCGGCCGCCTCTGCCACGCACTTGAGGTCCACCTTGCCTTTGTGGCCGACGCGGTACACGTTGGTGGTGCCGTCGGCCCACGTTACGCTGGCCACGCTCCGGCCTGTCTCCACATCCCAGCCACGAATGTCCACCACGCGGCCTGGCTTCCCGTCCCCTCCTGGGGAGACAGTGGGCCCAGCCACACGCTGAGTCCTGCCACAAGGCCCGGCCACGGCCAGCCCCACCTCCCCACCTGGTCCCACTCACCGTCCTGCGAGCCCCATTCCCAGTCGGGGCCGCGTACCACCATCGCCCCCTGGAAGATGCCCCTCAGTGGGACCCTCGGGAGGCCCTCGCGAGGACACAGCGTGACTCTGAAAAAGAGTGGGTCCTGGGCCATGCAGGCCCACCCCTGCCCCCCGCACCTGGCCGGGGTCCCCGCTCCCAGGCCCTGGGATGGCTGCCCCAGCAGGTCAGCGCCGCACACGCTCTGGGCCTGGAGTGACCGGCCACCCCTAAGGAACTAGCGCAGGAAGGACTTGAGGCTGGGGGAGCGGCCTCACTCTCCCTGGGGAGCCGTTAGCAGGAGGCGGCTCTGAACCCCCGGGGTCACAGTGCGCGCCCCGAGGCTGGACGGCGCCGCACTCACGGGCGCGAGTGGGCCGTCTCGTAGCGCTCGAAGGCGTGCGTGAGGTCGTGCTTGCTCTGCATGTAGCACTGCGTGCACAGGTCGTAGTCGAAGCAGGCCAGGCACTTCCAGCGCATGCCCCGCAGGCCGTGCTTCCTGCAGCCGTCGCAGATGATGTTGGGGTGCCGGACGCCTGGGGGCAGGGCCGGGTCAGGGAGTGTGCAAGGCCCCGGCCCGGCCCTGCCCCCCAGCCGCCCGCCCTCGCACCGATCTGGGCGTTGTCGTAGAGCAGCAGGTCGTGCCCGCCCTGGTAGCCCGCGCGGTAGTTGGTGCGGGTGCCGTGGTCCCACTGCACGACCACGGTGCGGTCAGGGGTCGAGGGGCTGCCGTGGCGGCCGAGCTCCACCACTGTGCCCACGCCGCCTTCGCCGTTGTCCTGCGGGCCCCACTTCCAGTCCACGCCGCGCACCACGCGCATGCCCACCTGCACGCCCGCCTGCGGGTCCGGGTCCATGGCGGGCGGGGCTGCTCGGGCACCTGCCGGCAGAGGGCACCTCAGGCCGCAGCAAGGCCACAGCAGCTCGGACCGACACCCGTCGGGAAAGCTGGGCAGGGACAGGAGGAGGGCAGGCGCCACGGCCCTGGGGCAGGGAGACGCGTGGTGAGCGTGGGCACTAGAGGCCGGAGGCCCGCATGGAGGCGGCCCGTGCTGGAGGGAGGCTGGGACACGTCCTAGTAAAGCCCCTCCAGTGGCTGCGAGACCCTGCCTGTGGCGACCTGCAGCAGCAGTGGGGGCAGTGCCTGTGAGACAGCCAGGGACACGACCCCGCGGGGGAGGTCGCCTCCGTGCACGCCCGCCAGCAGGTCCCGTTCTGGGTGGCGGGCACAGTGGGCCATTGCCGTGTTTTTTTACTTCTTAAAGGAGTGGATTTAGCTCGCAGGCATCAGCAGTAAAGTGAGACCACAAAGCTGTCCGGAGAAAACAGACGGCAGCCGGTGGGTACACTGGCCAGCTCCGAAGCTGGGAGCGCTGGGCAGGCCACCACGGGGGGCGGCAGAGGTGGCCACATCTCTTGGGGTGCAACCAGTTTCTGGGCTCTGCAGTTGGGGTGCCTCCTCCCAGCCCAGGACAAGGGGAGGGTCCATCTACACAGGGCCTCAGCCTCCAGCCTGGGGGCCCTCCCCCCGGTGGGCTGAGCAGCACAGCCTGGGCACGGCCTGCGGACAAAGTGGTGTCACTACCCCACCTGCACAGGCCCTGCTCCCTGCCCAGAGTCCACCAGGATCAGCTGTGGGGGTGGGTCGCACCTGGTCCTCCCCCCAGCACGCCTGTGGAGCGGCCTGGCTCCTGGCAACCTCAGACCCAAACAAGTGTGGGCGGAGGGGCCCAACTAGAGGCCCCTGCTTGCGGGGGGCACCCCAACTGCTGAGCCCAGACACTGGCCGCACACTGAGATAAAGGTCTCGGGGCAGGAAAGGACCCACGTGCCATTAGCTGGTGCTGTGGTCAGACAGGCTGGCGCGCTGAGCCTACCCCTGGCCACACAGCTGCCCGTTTGCTGGCCTGTGGCTCTGGCCATACCCTGCAGGACTGTCTCCAGCAAGACCCAGGGCGGGGGGTGGCCCGGGCTCAGCCCTGCCCTCAGGGGAATGGGCAGAGGATGGAGGGTGGGGTCTGTGGGAAATCAGGACAGGGACCAGGCATCAGTGGTGACGCCCCACACAGAGCAGTGGGGCAGGGTCACCAGGACGATCCAGCCCACAAGGTGGCCCTGACCAGCACCTGTTGCTTTCACACCCGTATTTTTAGCTCAGTGCTCTAGTGTTGGCCCCTGAACCACAGCCTCCCAGGACTATGCCTCATGGGAGCCCACAAGGCACAGGAGTGTCCTGCCCTGGTGGCACCTGGGGCCTGGGAGCCTCCTTGCCTCCCCTGACACCCCATCCCCAGAGGTCTGAGCCTACCCTCTGCTTCAGCACTTCCTGCCCACATGATACCAACCCGGAGCCAGGGCAGGGGTGCCTCCAGCACCTGCCTGCTGCCCCTCCACCCCCATGCACCTGCCACAGCACCGGGGCACCCGGCTCCCGGGCTCAGAAGCAGCTCAGCACAGCATTCTAGGACCCTCATGAGGTGTGTGTGTGGGGGGGGCTTTCCAGGACTCTGCCACTTCCTTCCACCCACCTCCCTGCCTGGTCCCCAGGACCCGGCACATGGCCGATCATGCTCCCTATGACAGGACTGTGGTGTCAAAGCTCCCTATGTCACCTCAGAAGGTCCCACTGTGTGTGTGTGTGGGGAGGGGGAGGGACGGCCAGTGGGCATTGATGAAACCCAGAGCAGCTAGTGAGGAAGGGCACCCCCATTTCCACGGAGGATTCACCCAGAGCTATTTCATTTTCTTCCTTTGCCAAAAGGACGTACTCTGCCATCTTCCTCAGGTTTAGAGGCCAGGCCTTGGGCTGGCACCCAAACCTCCACAGAGGCGGCCTCTACAAACGTTTACAACAACCGAGGCCCCCAGGGTATGAGAACTTGGGTGACAGGCATGCTTCGGCAGAACCGGAACTTACCTTAGAACACACACCAGCCTTGGGCCAGCACCCCAGACATTTAGCTGCTATTTCCTGGGTCACAAATGTGCTCAGCCAGCAAGCCCTGTTGGAAACCAGCAGCCATTGCAACACAGACCCCAGCAAACCAAACAGGTAGCTAGCCAGCAAGTCTGGGGGAAAAGGGTTTTAAAAGGCAGCTTCACACTCAGCATTTACCGTCTCCATCAAACAAGTGGACTCAGGTCTGCTCTGTTGGCTGCTCATTTCCCTTTTCACGAGGAACCACCCACTCTTGGGGGGCAGAGCTATTTCCAAACCACGCATGGGGACTACAAGTACGGTGTTCCCTTGTTTGTGACAATTTTATTGGAAAGAAACTTAAAAGCCATAAAAATCAAATCACATTTGGCTAGGAAACTGGCAAAACGCCTTTATTCAGGAGACTGACGTGGCGTGAAGCTGAGATGGCAGGTGACGGGAGGGGGCCCCTCTTCCCTGCGCCCGGCCTGTGTGCCTCACGATGCTGTGGGGGTCAGCACTGTGTGCGGCACCATCAGCAGGATCCTGTCACGTGGCAGGGGTGGGCATCCTGGGTGCCCGGGGGTCTGGCCCATTAGGGGCCGGGCTGAAGCCCTGAGACAGGGGTGCTCTGGTGGGGCCCAGTGTGAGCACACCTGCTGGGGGTGGGGGGCACGGGAACTGCAGGGTGGTCCTCACTCCAATCTCGGCCGCCCAGATGGAGGCCCGCGGGCGCCCTGCGGACTAGAGTGTCCCCCGACCACGGCACAGGGGACAGATCCTGGTTAGTTAGCACCGTGACATTCAGACACTTGTTGCACCTGGAGCAACAGGCCCGAGTGCAATGGCGAGGAGGGGGCCTGCCGGGAAGGGGTCGTTTTGCCAGGACGTCCATCTGCAGAGGCTGCCTGCCCCGGCCCCGCTGGTGCCAACCTGGCACCTTCGCTATTTCTCCAAGTGGGTCTGAACTCGGGCGGGGGGGTGAAGACAGGATTGTTTCTCACCCCCCACCACCGCCGCTACATACGCTCAAAAACCAGCAAAAATGCCTCTGACTTGGCATCGGAGTCCCGAGCGGGTCCAGGGCCTCCCCGCTGCCCGCCTCCAGCCCGCTGGGCTGCAGCCCCGATGCCGGGAGACGTGGGGACCCCCGGCCCATCGCACCCTGCGGCGGCGGGGAGAGGTCGAGACGCCGGCGGCACCCCCGACGGGACCGCGCGGACCAGGCTGGCCGGCCCGGCCCCGTCCCCCCGGGCAGCACCCACGACGCCTGGGACGGGCCCCCGGGGTCCCTCGCGGTCCGGGGCCGCCGGGCGCGCAGCGAACGTCAGGGCCCCGCTGCGCCCGCGACGCGAGCGCGGACGTCGGGGGGCGGCACGGGGCCGGGCGCCCACCGCGAACCCGGCCCCCGGCTCACGCGCTCGGGGCCGCCTCGCGCGCTGTCCTCCCACCCCCGGTGCCTCCGGAGGCCGCCCAGGCCCGCGCCCGCCCCGACCCCTCCACTTGCCCGAAAGTTCGCGTCCCTCCCGCTCGGCGCGGGGGCGCGGGGGGCCGGAGGAGCGCCGAGTCCGTCTGCCGGCCGGCCGGTGTCCGTGCGCGCGGCGGCCCCGCACCGCACAGCTGCGCAGGGCCCGAGCCCACCGGCGGAACCTGCCGAAGCCCCCGGCGCTCGGGCTCCTGGGGCCGTCGCGGGGCCTGCCGGGAGTTGTAGTCCTCCGCCGGCCGGCGCCGGGAGCGACGAACGGGACTGAACCACAACTCCCAGAAGGCGCCGCGGCAGCGCTTGACGCAGGCAACTGCAGAGGGCGACGCGGCCCCTCAGCAATGGGAAAGCCCCGTTTCCCTGGGAAGGGCTCGGGCGCGGGGCCGGCTATGCGCCAACACCGCCGGGGAAGCAGGGCAGGTTCGCGCCGCACGGCGTGGGATGCATGTCGTCAGAGGACTGCGGCCTCAAGGGCCTGTCATCACGTCAGGGAGAGGGGGATGGGCCAGGCGCCGAGTGACGTGCGCCCCCACGGGAAGGGGCCGGGCTCCTCGCCCGGTGGGTTCGGGGCCACGGAGGGCCGGGCGCGCCCAGGGCCTGAAGGCGGCTGCTGACGGCTGGAGCGCGAGTGTCCGACGCAGTCAGCCGGGCACTTGGTGGCTACGCCCCGCCCCCTTCCCGCCCCGCCCCTTGGTAGCTACGCCCCGCCCCTGCCCGCCCCCTTGCTGGCTACGCTCCGCCCCCTGCCCGCCCCTTGGTGGCTACGCTCCGCCCCCTGTCCTCCCCTTGGCTGCGCTCCGCTCCTGTCCGCCCCGCCCCTTGATGGCTACGCCCCGCCTTTGTCCGCCCCGCCCCTTGGTGGCTACGCCCCGCCCCTGTCCGCCCCTACCGGGGGCGGGGCCTGCGCTGGAAGCGCGTCGGCGTGCGTAGCGCCCTCGCCCGGCTCTACGTGGCGCCGCTGGGGGGCGCTGCGTTCCGTGTCCGTGGAGACGGAGGCTGCCGGGACCCGGGCGTCTGTCTGCGGCGGGCTCGGCGGGGCCTCGGGAGCGCAGAGACGAGCTGTGGCCGCAGCCGGCTCCTCGGACGTGACTTAAGGTCACGCAGCGCCAGTGCATGACGTCCGTGCGTTCAGAGCGGAAGACAGTAACGGACACGGGCCCCTGGGGCCGCCCCGGGGACGAGCACTGTCCACTCGCAGCTTTTCCTCTGGCGGGAGCCTCCCTGTGTCTCAACCAGAGGCTGCTAGTGTTCATGTACTTCCGAGGCTGTAGTCTTATACAGCGAATATAGGCCTAAACCTGTTTTAACTAAAATTAGGGGGTCGTCTTCTTATACGCCGGAAAATACGGTATTTGTGCGGACATTGCTGTGCGCTCCTCCATAAGGGCAATGACAGCGGGGAGGGCCCAGAGCCGGCTCCGTGGTTGTACGTCATCCGTTTTCAACACGGTTTCGTTCCACACCGGCGGGCCGGGGGCTCCCGCATGGGAGGAACGTCCCCTTGAGCCAGGGGGACCCCGGGGGTGAGAACCGAACCGGGGGCCTCCCGCCCGGGAAGCACACCCCAGCCCGGCGTGTGTGTCCAGTGTCAGGACGGAGTTAAACCGGATCTCGTCTGCTTTTGCGAAGAAGCCGAAGTGGTGGGAGCGGTATGACGGGAAAGGTGGTGACAACGGCATTCCAGAATCAGCGTGGGACATGGGCGACCTTGCGGCTATGATGCCGACCTGTATCAACCTAAGTTTTAAGCAGGAAGTGAGCTTCTGAGCTAGAAGCTCAGGGATGTGGGAGCAAGGCTGGCAGCCGTGGCCCCTGAACCGATAACCACGGATGCCTGTCAGCCCAGCACCAGCTGGAGCCCAGCTGACGGGTCCACTGGGCTCAGGCTTATGCTGACAAGAACGGCAGAACCGGGGAGGCCGGGATGGCTCAGTGGGTTAGGTGCTCACTTTGCAGCGCCGGGGACCGGGGATCGAATCCCGGCCCAGGCCCGTGTGGACCCATATGCTGAACTGGGAGCTCCCCCAGTTCAGTTCTCTCTCTGCCTCTGTCTCGGTATCTCTCTCTCTCTCTTTGTCAGAAATACAAAAAAAAAAAAGAATGGCAGAACCACCACTAGGAATGCCGCCAGACAGGCTATGTCTACAGTGGGATCTGCTGCAAACAGTCATGGGCTCTTCAAGGCCATGTAAGCGTTTACTAGGTTATAGCAGCCAGGCGGGGACCAGGTCAGCCACAGATGCTACCAACACCAGGCCCAGAGGACACCGTTTCGCCTTCCAAAGACAGCAGCAGCTTCACAGCGGGCACGTGTGCAACCAGGACGATCCCAGCTTGGGCGCGCCACCTGCCGATTCTGCAGAGACGCCGTGAGCCCGTCTGACGGGCAGCCGGGGGCTGCTCTCAGTCCATTGCAAGGCAACCGGGCCCTCCGGGACCTCTGGCACTTCTCGAGAATCCAACAGAAAGGCCCGCATCCCTCAGGGTGGCAGCGTTCACTTCCTGGGAAGCAAGCTCTGCTTGTCCGAGCAGATTGCCTCACCCCCTGGACCTCTGCAGCCATGTCCTGGGTGAGCCGGAGGGCCTGTCTCATCTGGGGCTGAGCCCTTTCTCCCAAAGTGCAAGCCTGGCAGGCTTCCTCCCGGACGCCGAGGGCGGAGAGCTGGGGGCCTCACCCACAGAGCGTGCATTTCCAGCGAACCCTCTTTTCAGTCTCCCGCGGTTCTCTCAAGCCAGATCATCAACACCATCATCGCTTTGTTCAGTGCTGACTGTCCTGGGCACTGTTCTGACCCCTTTGCTTGTGTTTTTACACTTAACCCTTACTCAACCCAACAAGCAGATGGCACAGTCCGTCCCGTTTCACAGGTAAGGACACTGAGAAGAGGGGCTGAGGGACGAGCCCAGGGTCTCCCTGCCACGCAGTGGTGTGGGGGGCAGCTGAGCCACCAGGGTCTCGGACGGAGGCCCGCGCTGCCCCCAGGGAGGCGTGAGTTCAGACTCCCAGCCAGGCCTCTGTACAGGCCTGAGCCTCACCCGCCTTACCCGGAAACATGTCTCTGGGACCAGAGAACTAAGGGAGGGCCACACGCCCTGACAGATGGTGAAGCACACTCAGACCCACGTCATTAAAGCGGCGGGGGACACAGCAGAGTCCAGAGACACTGTATGGAGGTCACACGGGGCCGGGGCAGCCTCAGAAACCCTTGGTGGGGAGGGGGAGCATTTAACACATGAAGTGAGTCCCGAGTCTGTGCCCTACCCGGGAGCACACCCCAAGCTGCTCCCAACTAGACACCAACTAAACGCAACCACGAAAGCACTAGGGGAATCCAAGGACGGACGGCCCCTTTCCAGCCTCGGGACTGCAAAGAGGTCCTGAGCTCGGCCCCAAGCCCAGGGGCGATCAATAAAGGGCGGTTGGCTGTGCCGCGCACAGTAAAACGTGTTTGCCTGGCAGCCCAGCCCAACTCCAGAGCCTGCGAGAACTATTTTGCAGCAACACAAGCCGGTAAGAAAGACAGAAAGGGGGAAGCCGGGAGGGCTCAGCGGGTTAGGCGCTCACTTTGCAGCCCCAGGGACCGAGGATCGATTCCCGGCCCCGGCCCATGCGGACCGATATGCTGAGCTGGGGAGTGCCCCCAGTTCGGTTCTCACCAGGGTGAAGACCCCAGCCCAGTTCCTGCCCTGTGCAGCCCCGTGCCCACCTGTGAAATGAAAACTATGTGGGAAAACCAATGATGTGCAACTATGGAGACTGTTCGGGGCCCTCCCCCTTCTCTCTGCCTCTGTATCTCTCTCTCTGTCAAAAACAATAAAAATAAATCTTTAAAAAAGAAAGACAGAAAATGAGCCTGGGACGCAGAAAGGACAGGGGGAAAGAAACGGTTAAAGTAGTTACAGTTCGTTTTTTTTTTTATCTTTAAGGCAAGAACCCCCAGGACATTTCTGAAAGGGCAGAGGACCGAAGGGGGGCCGGCCCCTGGGCATGCACCCGCCGCAGTGCCCCGCGCCGCCGGCGGCGCCCTGCACGCTGCTCCCGGGGACCCGGCCCCGGGCACGCTTGTGCGCGTGCGCAGAGAGCGTCTGCGGGAGGGCCGTGCCTGCAGCAACGGGCGTGATCCCAAGAGCACGGGAGCGGCGCTTGTGCGTGCACAGGGTGCTGCCGCCGACCGTGCACGCGCACTTCTATATTTTTATTTATTTATTTTTATTTTTGACAGAGAGAGAGATACAGAGACAGAGAGAGAACTGAACTGGGGGCACTTCCCAGCTCAGCATGTGGGTCCGCACGGGCCGGGGCCGGGATTCGATCCCCGGTCCCCAGGGCTGCAAAGTGAGCGCCTAACCCACTGAGCCCTCCCAGCCTCCCCCACGTGCGCTTCTAAGGCACGTGGTGAGGGGGAAGAGGCCAGAGGGGAGCGCGCGTCGCATGCTCCCCCTGCAAACGCGGGACACGCGCACCGCTGATGCCCGCAGCCGCCGGCCCCAGACACGCGCGTCGCTGATGACGGCGGGGACCGAGGGGGAGAGAGCGGGGTCACCTAACACACTCAGCTCAGGTCGTAGCTGCCAGCCAGGTTTTGCCCCTGCGGGAAAATCGGGTGATGAGACCAGCCGGCCATGGAGAGAGCAGGGTGCTATTTTCAGCGACAAGGTGACTAGATGGCTTGAGAGGCCTTGTCAACAAAACAGTGGAAAGTCTCTGTAAAATACAGGAAGCCTCGTTTCAAATGCACGCGGGAGCCGAGAGCATCCTGGGGCGGCGAGGAGCAACTGTAATGCAGTGAAACCCATCGGGGTCGCCCACCTCGGGAAGAGGGAGGAGGGGGCCCCAGGTCAGGCGGGCGAGGCCGAGGACCCGCCACGGTGGGCTCAGCACCCTGGAGGACTTCTGTCCCCTGTCCCAGCCCCCCTGCTCCCAGGGCCGACATTTTAAATAAGTGACACGTGAGTGCATCCTGCTTGTTCACCACTGAACACGCCTGTGCTGTGTGCCGGGCGTGGGGGTGTGTGCACTGCAGCCTGTCCCCGCCGGGCTGGCCCGCAAGTGACGTTAGGGGCTGGGGGTGGGGTATCGCGACCGATACTGCATTCAAGGAAAACCAGTCTGCACCAGCGCGCAAGGAAACGGACTTCGCCTCTAAAACCACAGAATTGTGCGATTTGGGACAACGGTTTACAAGAATGGAGCAGAGAGAGATCCCGGAGCTTTCTTCTGGTTTCACAACACGTACAGGTGCCCTTCAGAAAGGTGAGGCTGGGGAAGCCGGGGCGGCTCAGAGGGTTTCGGGCTCGCTTGGCAGCCCCGGGGACCGAGGATTGAATCGCAGACCCATATGCTGAGCTGGGGTGCGCTTCCCGTGCGGGAGCCCCCAGCCCAGTTCCCGCCCTGCACGGCCCCGGCCCACCTGTGTGGCCACTGATGACGCGCAACTATGGAGCCGGCTCCGGGCCCTCCCCCTTCTCTCTGTATCCCTCTCTGTGAAAAAAACAATAGAATAAATCTTAAAGAAAGGTGGGGTGTCCGTTTGGATGGCGCCCGTGGCTGGCAGTGGCCTGGGGGCTCCTGTAGCAGAGGCACGGGCAGCAGTCGGGGCGCAGGGACCTCCAGGAACCCCCTTTTCAGAGCCAGCCTGGTGCCTCCGAGCTGGAGAAGCAGCCGAGACAAGTCTGATACTTGTCTTTCTGGCGCATCCTATTGATGCTCACGATATGAAAATCTCCTTTTAAAAACCATTCTCGGGGAAAGCCGGGACGGCTCAGCGGGTTGAGCGCTCGCTTTGAGGCCATGAGGACCGAGGATCGAATCCCGGCTCCGGCCCAGGCAGGACCCACGTGCTGAACTGGGGAGTTCCCACAGTTCGGTTCTCTAACTGTCTCTGTCTCTGTCTCTCTCTCTATCTGTCAAAAAGTAAAATAGAAATAACTATGCAC
>PVKE010019002.1:0-28924 GCA_004027555.1 Craseonycteris thonglongyai | reverse complement strand
TATCTTTTTGTCTTTAGTGCATAGTTATTTCTATTTTACTTTTTGACAGATAGAGAGAGAGACAGAGACAGAGACAGTTAGAGAACCAAACTGTGGGAACTCCCCAGTTCAGCACGTGGGTCCTGCCTGGGCCGGAGCCGGGATTCGATCCTCGGTCCTCATGGCCTCAAAGCGAGCGCTCAACCCGCTGAGCCGTCCCAGCTTTCCCCTGCTTATATTCTTGTCATTGATTGAAATGAGTGTGTTTCTGCTCTTTGCTCCATATTTCTCAGGCAGCTTGTCCTGCCGTCGTCGCTCTTAGCTGGTTAAACTGTGATGTGTCCAAAGGTCTGAGGCCTGTGACATTGAAAGCAGCTGTGAGATGATAAATACTGTATTATTACCACACAAAAGTAGCTGCTCCTTAATGACAAAACTGCCATTCTGGGAGGAAGGGTCTACTAGTGTGATACTCTTCTCCCTTGCCATAGCTCTAAGAATATAGTTGCAAACACAATTAGGAGAGACTTACTTGGGTTATATAATTAAGTAACCTAATTGTGAAAATCACTGTATTACCACCAAGGTAATGCCTTCAATGAATACTTTTGAGTCCACGGGAGTAACAACAGGAGAGATTACACAGAAGGGGCTGGTATTAGCTGGCAGCCCCACATTGGAAGCGTGGTTAGTAGGTGGGTTGATTCTGTTCCAGTGTTATGTGGAGGAGCACAGAACCAGTTGGAAGGTTGGCTTTCTTTGTGGGATGAAGGGTGTGGATGTGAGCACAATTACCTTCTACTGGTCCAAATTCCAAATTTTTAATTTGATGCTATTCATATTTCCCTTAAAAACACACCTCTATTGTGCTGCAGTTGATGCTGGCTATCATGTTTTCACTCCAGAAGTATTGAATTTTAGGAGTATGTTATGAGGTCCTTGAGTATTTTATTTTATTTTTTAAAGTTTTATTTTTACTGTTTTTGACAGAGAAAGAGAGAAGGGGGAGGGCCCAGAGCAGTCTCCATAGTTACACATCATTAATTTTCTATATAGTTTTCACTCCACAGGTGGGCGTGGGGCCACTCGCAGAGCAGGAACCAGTGGGGGCCTCCCACATGGGAGGCACACTCCCGTGAGCTGGGGTCCTTCTACATGGGAAGCAGCCCAGGGCGGGAGCCAAACCAGGGCCTCCCACATGTGAACTCACCCTGGCAAGAACTGAACTGGAGGCACACCCCAGTTCAGCAGTTGGGTCCACACTGGCCGGGGCTAGGATTTGATCCTGTAACCCTGGGGCTGCGAGATGAGCACTCAACCTGCTGAGCCATCCCGGCTTCCCCTAAGATTTTATTAAAAAGGAAAAAGAAAATAAAAGAAAGAAAAGTTATAGCATCTAAGATGAAAATAGAGATGTTCAGTGTTACTACGAGAACCCAGTGTCTTTTTTGTTAAACCATTTATGTAATGGGTTGCTTGCCACCAGTTTAGCCTTTATATGTAAGAGGGGGAGGAGAAGAGAAGAAAAGGCATAGTGAGTAATTTTGCACATAGAAGGTCATAGACGCCATTAAATTGTTCTGGATCATCGTGACTTGTGCTCAGACCTGTGGTTGCATTTGTCCCAGAGCCCATATTCAGACACAATGAAATCGTGCACCCCTCACTATAGGTACAAAGGTATAAGGGCAAGTCTCTTTAAAAAATGTACTTGTACAGTCATTCCCAGAAGTATGAGAGAGTGAAAAATAAGAAGGCATTGCAGCAAACCAACTTCCTTTGTAACCTTGTAAATAGAAAAGGGGCCATGTTGGGGTCACCTCAGATTCTCCCACTGTGGCCAAATAGTCTATTAAAAAAATAGTATTTATACTAACATGTTTTAAATCGAAGTATTCCAAAGCCTCCTTTTTAATATTTTAAGACAAAACTAAAATATTAGCTTTGACACAACATCTCTATTTTATTAAAGTGCCCTGAATTTAGTTATTTTTTAGGGTTCTTTTGTTAAATAAGCTAGGAAGCAAGAAATACTTTTTCATGGTGGTGAACAGTGTTCTGTGGAGTGTGAGGAGGACTGAAACCTCAGGTTCTCAGCAGGGCCTTCGACAGTCAGCCTTTATGGTTTTAGGATTTCAGTCTTGGCCAGCATTTAAATCATTGTCGTCTGGTTTCTTTCAGTCACACTTTCAGGCTTACTCAGGTGATTTCCTACCTGCTTTCTCCAGCCGAGAACACACAGTTGTTACGCAGGAGCTTTATCACAGGTGTCCTTGCATCTCAGAAGTCCGTCCCCTGGAGGTGTGAAAAGGCCCCTTAGAGAGGCCAGAAATTTCTTAACCTTATTTTTAAACTTCATGGCCTCTCTGTATAGAAAATTATAAACAAGTGGGCTAAGCTGTTTGAGCTATGGCAAATCAAGTACCTTTTGGCATGGGCTTAAATAGTCATGAACAGTAGAATGGCGCTGAATTGGGAGCCTGGCCCAGATCTCTAGGCCTGCTCGACCACCAGGCCCTGCTCGGCCACCTTGGGAGATGGTTCCCTCGCTTTCGTGAACCCCATTTCCTCCTTATTATATAACAGAGGTTAAACAAAGCAGTTAGTATGAATACACTTTCTATATAGGAAGGTGCTCTTTAAATGGTAAGTACTAGTGTTATTAAATTTAAGTCATATTTATTAGTTTCTTTAACAAAGATAATTTTATGCATATTTCTTGAAGGTTTGTCAAGTCTACTTTTTATACATTTGGTAACAATTGTGTTATGATGGCTTATGTTTTTTTATATTCATATTCTTTTTTTCTTAATAACCATTAAATTGCCTTATGAAATTCTACTGTAATATGGAATAAAAGACTCAAGTAATTGTTTATAAACATTCTCAGCAATATAAAGCATAAGCAGCAATATAAAGCATAAGGTTTTGATGCAGAGGTAAAATTTAATTTTAAAAAAATCCTTGAAAAGGCCTTGTTCCCATCCAGCCTTAATCTTCCTGCAGTGCTTATGTGCATCATCTTGGCACCAATGTGTTCATAGGAGGTGAGCTGTGTTTTCAAGCCCTTGTGATTTTTCAAATCCTCGTAGAAGACATTGGTGTTGTAGTCGATTTTGGTAGTGAAATATTTTTGCCTCTGAGTATTCTAATTCAATTTGTAAGCCATGACCCCTCATAAACTGCTTGTTATCACTCTGATTAATAAACAGCCAATTTGCTGTTGCAGCTCCGTCACTTGGGGAATGACGAGGTCCACATCGTCTGGTCTGAACACTCCAGGGACTACCGCAGGGGTATTATTCCAACCGCCTTTGGAGACGTTTCAATCATTATTTACCCAATGAAGAATCACATGTTCTTTATCACGATAACGAAGAAACCTGAGGTACCTTTTCACCTCATTATTGACTCACTGTATTAACCGACTCATAGAGCATTTGCCATATGATTCACCACTATTAAAAAATAATGATATAAATATGTTAAAGGGGGCCTTTTTCCAAGTGGTAAATGTCTTAACATGTCTGTGAATTACACATGTTATAGGAATTAAATATGAATTGGGATTTTTAAAATCTCATCATGAGCACAGAATTCCATATTTTATTACTTAACCTCTTTGAAAATTATGTTATAGACATTTATGATTTTAAAATGTTTTAAAATTTTTTAATTTTTAATTTTGGGCATATTGATTATTAATAGGAGTTGAATAAACCCTAACATTTTGCCGTGGCTCAGGTTATAGAATTGGACCTTGCCTGATGGATGGGCTCTGCTCACCAAGTCTCCAACTGCTGCTAATGGGGGTCAATCCTAAAGAATTACACACATGTCCATGAAGAGACTGGGCCTCTGTAGCACAGCCCATGTGATGACTTTTAGCAGTTGAGCACCTTGCCGCAGAATCAATTCAGCCGTGTCAATTGGTATTGATCAGGCGACTAGCTGGAACAATCCAATGGTTCTGTGCTGTGCACTAAATTGGCTGCAGTTTCGACCCTTTCCATGCCTTTATATAGTGACTTGTTTTTGTTTGGGCATTATTAGTAGAAGGGTTTTAATTTTTTTTTTTAATTAAACATTTAGCATATCAAGTCACTGCTCCTCAAGAAAATGTATTGTATATTTAAGCTTGATATTAATAATAATTTTTATTTATATTTCAGGGTGTTAAAAAGGAATTAAAAGTTACTGTCCTAAATACTCCTTACTTTTAAGCTTTAAAATAACAGGTAACAAATATACTGGGACTTATAACCTATCTATAAAGTGTTAAAATCATGAGGATTTAAATGAGCTAAGAACTGAAAAGTGGTTTCTACAGTGCCTCGTCCAACTAAGTGTTAGTTGTTGTTGTTGTATTATTGCTTTTATTATTTTTTCTTATAATTACTACCCTGAAAATAGAACAAATAGTGAATCCCAAGTTTAGCATGCTTATTTCTCAGATGAGATACCGTATGGGTCACTCCTGAGTTCAGAAAAGCCCGACTGTGGCTGTTGAGCCTGACATAAAGGGAACCCTCTTTTCTATGCAGAGAACAAAGATGGCAAATGTTTTTCATATTAAATATTTGTATTGTCTTTGACTCATGTCTCAGTGTATGTGAAATTTTCACTTCTTTATAAGAAAATGCTCTTAGTGCTAATAACATTTGTGTTTGTCCATAAAGAGCATTACTTTAAGAATTAAACTGAAATTTTTAGTGTTAGAGAACCAGTACATTCACTATCCAATAGCTTTCAAAAGTGGAAAATGTGTATAACATTTAGGCTGGATTAACTGGCTTTATTAGTTCATTTTCAACATGGCCCTCTAAAATGTCACTTAATGTTTTAAAAATGTTGCCTTTATTTTTATAGTATATAAAGAACATTAAAAGGTATTTCAGTTCAAATAATAATGTCAAAAGTGGTTTTTAAAAAGGTATTATACTTATAATCCATGAAAACAAGTATTAACATATGTTTTCAAATTTATTTTAAAAATGTAAGTTTATAAATTTGGTCATAAATTTTGGCAAGATGAATAGAGCTAATCTCTTTCTTAGTATTTCAATTCAGAAAGCCTAAAGAGAAGAAGAGAATAATGGCCAACTGGAAATTTAGTGTTATCCCTACATTTAAAGTACAAACCATTACAATGTAATAAAATTAATCCAGACATTTCCAGGGCAAGTGTGGCTGACCTTTTGTTCACCAACCACTGACCCCAGGGTGAATGCAAGAGGCTTGTAGAGAGAAAGTCTGTTTGTTTGGCTTCAGTCCCTGGTATTTAAATTGCATTCCCTAATCAAATGAAAAGGCTGTCCTCTCTATCAGGTTACAGAATCCATGGCAACATTTGGCCTTTTATATCCATAATGTTAGCCTTTTTGTTTGCATCTAAGTAGAGACACCTGGAGCAATGTTAACATTAACCGATTTAGCATTAATAGCTTCATTATATAAGAATTTCTGATCAGATAGCTGTTACTTTTGTTATATTGCTTCAGCTTGTATTGTCATTTTTTATCTCTCTGCTTGGCAACCAGGCAATGATTTGCAAATTTTTTTTTTCTTGATTAATTAAGCAATATAATTATCAGTAACCGTGATGCAGTCTTTGCTCAACAAAGCTTCTGGAAGAAAACAATGGTCAGTCTGTTAGTGTGAATGCATTCCACGCGTCCCAGATGCATGAGGATATTATGGACAATGAGGGGAAAGGCCGCCTGTGAGCGAGGACAAAGGGTGTCACGCAGACTCGACACACTGCACATACCGCCAGGGACATGCTGTGGGCTCCCTGGGACACAGACGCCTCGTTAGATTACAGCTAGTCAACAGAGATTAATTCTCAGCCATTTGGTGCAATAATTTACCCATTCCCCAGTCTTTTAACTAGTGCTCCTTACTGTGGGAGTGAGGCTTTGTACTCCAAAGGTTTATGTAACCTTGCCTACTTTTAGGGATCTCCACCAAAATAATTACTTTTTGCTTACAAATTATAATGACACGGCTGCTTGAAGCTGAGGAATATTTCTTTTGGGAGGATGGGATATGCACAAGTTTCAGAAATTTTAGGTGGAGTCAAAGGCATTCTTCAGTACCTATATATTTCATCTGAATATAGTGAGACTTGGTGGTCTAAGTACATTTATTTTACTGATCTCTGGGAAGCCATACTTCTCTAAGGATAATTTTAATCCTTTTTCAGAAGGGAAGAAAAAAACCTCATCAGTACACAAAAGTCCTGCTCATTGGATAGAGTCATGCATATTCAAATTGTACTTTCATTCACTTGGCCTCATTAATAGCGTATGTAATAATGTAGGGCTGTTTGTAATACAAGCTCACATGCAGCATTGCTTCCAAATCCTTTGAAATTTAATGTATTTCACTTTTTCATTCCATACACCTCCTTTAAATATACAAATTATGTGTCTGGAAAAATCCACCCCCTCTTAATAATACATAGCTTTTGTGAAGTGGTATGTTAAAGAAGGGAGAGAGTGTGTGTGTATGTGTGTGTGGGGGGGGGGTGCGCATGTGCACATAATACCCTCACATCTGAAAGGGCCTGCTCACTTCTTGAGCTTTTTATTGAACTATAAAATAAATGAATGAATGAATGAATATCAGTGTTCTTAGCAACAGCATTTTATTGTGAAATTACTTTCAAAATAAGTCTATCTTTATAAATGTAGACACAATAGTCTTAGACCACAGAAAAGAAATATGCTATTATCAGACTTCTGATATTTTTTCTACTTTTATTATTAAGTCAACATTCAGGGAAGACTTGCATATAGAGCTGAATGTGAGTGACTTAAAGGGTTTTTAAAATGCCCAATTTGTTCTGCAGAAAACTGATTCATAAAGTCCCCGTATTGTAGTCAGTACCCATGTTGCTTTCCTTCTTTCAATAACTAAAAGTAATAACACTTGCTTTTGTGAATTTGTGCAGGTAAGTTTAGCATTGTTGGCATGTTTATCCCCAGGCACATTAGTGGCTAGCTGGTACATGACCAGGAACAACTGAGACAAGAAGGAGCTTTGGTGGAAGGTCCTCATTACCTCACCCAGAGTGTTAGTTCATAATTGCAAAACATATTAAAGTTCTCCAAAGTCTGCTTACTTGGCCCTGGTAGATATGGGCATGAGAGAAACATGGATGATGCTTCGATCATTTCTGAGCAGCGTAGGCAGGAAAGAGTAATAGGGTAGAAGGGACTACCAAGTTCCAGTTCCAGTGCTGCCAGTGGTACCTTGGGCAGACCTTTCAGTTTCTTTGGACCTTAGCTTCCTCACCTGTCACATTCAGGTTAGGTACCAAATTCTCTTTCTCTACAGAGTTCTTTCAAGGATTCTAAGTGCCCCTATAAGGCAACAGGCCCTTACTGGATCCTCTTGTTCCTAAAGATAGATGCCCATCTTCTCCTAAGTTGTCCCAACTTGCCAGGCTGCTATTGTAGTCATATCTGGCTCCCTTGCAGACTCAGCTACTACTGTGAGTATGTATGCATAAGTGTTCCTCTTCACGATGACAGTGAGCCCAGGACCTTCACCTAGAGTAGGTGCCCAGAAATGCTAGTGAAGGCTGATGCAGCAGAAGTCACAGGTAAGGCTGAGAGGAGCCAGTATGGGTACCTGTGTTTGCAAGAAAATCTTTTACTAGGGTGGCTTTGTTAAACGGGGAATGTGTTTCACTGAAACACATGGTTAGGTAAACTTCTTTCTTTTTATTTCAGATGTGCAATTTTCCTAAATAGTTATCTCAACACCAGCCAAATAACTTTTTTGAGATTAAGCCATACACTTTAAAATATTGTGGGAAATTCTCAGAGAAAGTGAGCTGTTAAGTTTTGAATATACAAGGGCTGTCTGAAAAAAAATTCAGCCATTGTCAATCTAACATTGTCATGTGACATGACTTGATACTTTCCAGACAGACTTTGCATAAAGAATCATTTATTTTGAAAAGATAACTGAAATATGAAATAACCAGAATTTACTAAAATAGGTTATTAAATGGATTACTGCAATATGTTTTATTTTGGTAATTTATTACTGTCATTATTTTTAGTAAAGGAGTAGCATTGAGAACTTTGTGAAAAAGCCACTATCATTTGCAGATGTTATATCAAAATCAGATTTCTTCTCTAATTTGTTTCCACTCCTAATTTGAGGAATACCCTGGATACAGGGGCTTTATATTATTCCTTTTGTCTAGTTTTTGAAAACTGAGTCACCCATAAACAGTTGTTAGAGAATAATAAAGGACATTTATTTATAAGATAAGCTCAGTACAGATGGAAAAAAATCTCTAACCTATTACTGATATTAACGTTTACCTCCTGTTTTATCTTTCACAACACTTTGGGGCTATTGAGAATTCCTTCTCAATTGAGTTTTCTCAAGAGTTAACATTGTTTCCCCCTTTTATAAGTTGCCCCCTGACACAGATACATCCCCATTGCCTTCTCTCTCCTTTGCCAACCAGAACCAGCATGGAACTACAGCATGGTAAATGGTCAAGTCTTCTTTATGTCAGAAAGCAAGACAGTTCTCATCCACTACCTCCAAGCTACCTCAGCACAAAGGGCCTTGTGGCCCAAGAGATAGGGCACATTCTCCTGATCCTTCGGCTCCTGTGAGGGCACCTTCCCACGTTCCTGCACATATTTGCATACCCGGTGAGGGGTGAAGCCAAGCAGAGGAGGCCAGGGTGTCAGGCATACACAGAACTCCTGGGTGAGAAGGAAGCAGGCCCACTGCCCCCAGAATTAGAGAATTTATCCTTAAAGGTGTATTTTCTGTGCTATATCTGAAATTCATTAATTTGCTATTTGTTATTGTTTTTTGTTGTTGTTGTTGTTGTTATTGGTTGTATCGTTTTCTTCGTGAATACTTTCATCACCAGAATTTCACTGATTACTGGACTGTTTTTGGTTTGGGTTATAGGAGTAAGTGCACTTTTTTAAGGAATTTTTTTTTTTTTTTTTTTTCAGTTACGGTTGCATTCAATATTATATTAGTTGCAGGTGTACAGCATAGTGGTTAGACATTTTTATAATTTATGCAGTGATCCCCTATGATTAGTCTAATACCCATCTGGCACTATACATAGTTGTCGCAACATTATTAACTATATTCTCTATGCTGTATTTTATATCACCATGGCTATTGTGAACTACCAATTAGTATTTCCTAATCTTATATTATAAATAAACTATAAACTGTGGTGTTGCTAAAGATAGAGGAACAGGTTCTTCTTTCTTATTTTCTTGTTTCTTTGTTGTCATTGTTACCTAGACTAGGCAACAGTGAATGATTTTAGACTATGAGTGGTAGTTACTTGAATTAAGATGCCCTCCCTCAGTACTATCATAAGGCAGAACATTCAGTTGTCATCGCTTATAACATAGAACTAAGTCTCATCTTCTTTGCTCCCATTAGAGTTTCCTCAGATATGACTGTTTCTTCTGTGCCACAGGTATTGATTTCAAAATAGCTTTGCCAGTCTTTGCAGATTTTACATCTCAGTGTTATAATTGTGGAACCCTTTTTTCAAACCCACAAAACTGAAGAGGTGTGGCAGTGGAATCCTACTTAGGACCCAAGGGCTGTCCCTGTCACTCTTTAACCCTGACCTTTCAGGCATCTCCATGAAATAAAAGACAGAAGAGCACAACAGAGCTCATTATAGAAATTTGAAGAGGGACACCAGATTCGGTTACTATCCAGCAGGAAGGGCCTTGGGAGCTGGAGGCCTTCACTCAGTCATGCAGACACATGTCTGTTGAGGGTGCTTCATGCCAGGCAATGTCAAGGCCTAGAGTCCAATTGCCTGGGAAACCTGACAGCCAGTAGCAGTGAAGGGAACCACTGTATCTTCTCCTGGTAGGAGAGCTTCTTCCTTCAGTACTAAAGTCTAAAATTAGAGACCAGCATTGTAGGAACAAAAGCTGAAATGCATGTGGGTCAGGAAAAGTTAAATGAAGAACAGTACCCTTCCCCCACTACACCTAGACCTGAGTTTTCTGGTCATGGAAGAAATGCCACCATGTACTGTCCCTGGTGCCAATGATCCACTGGATATTATAGGTCAATATCCCCATCTCACAAGGTGGTATATCTCAGTTAGTGCCAGAAATGGGTACTAGCAATCACATGTGCAGGAGGCTATGTGTGCAGCTCCATTCAATTCCACTGGCCCAGGGTGCCTGTCACACTGTATGACCTAGCATGACCTAGCATGATCTATCTTGCTATTATAAGATAGGACAAGTCTCTATTCTTCCTCAAGGATCTCTTTTCTTGGCCTTTTTGATTCTCATATAGATTTCAGAATCAGCTCAAGATACACATGTACCTTGCATTGAATTCATATGTAGATCTATCTGGAAAGAGAAGTATAAACAATGTTGACTCCATTTGGATAGACTAGTTTACTTTTTAGACTACCTTAACATCTCTCAATAGTTTTAAGATTCTCTTTATACTTTCCTTGCTAGGTCTATTCCTATGGACTTTATATTTTTATGCTATTCTAAGTAGTCTCTTCATTTAATTATGTAACCATTTGTTGCTGTTGGATAGAAATGCAATAGGATTTCTATGACGTTATTCTGTATTCATGGACCTTGATAAACCATCTTATTAATTCTGACCATTTTCTATAGATTCTTTTGGAAATTCATGAATATAATTATGTCATCTGAAATAATAATTTCATTTCTTCCTTACTAATTCATAATCTCCTATTTCTTATATCTCCAGCACAAATATTGATAGATGTGATCTAGGGCAGTGGCTCACAACCTTTTTGGCACCAGGGACTGGTTTCATGGAAGATAATAATTCCAAGGACAGGAGTAGAGGTCAGGGAGATAGTTTCGGGATGATTCAAGCTCATTGCATTTATTGTGCACTTCATTTCTATTACACTGTAATATATAATGAAATAATTATACAACTCACCATAATGTAGGATCAGTGGGAGCTCTGAGCTTATATTCCTGCAACTCAGCGGTCCCATCTGAGACAAGTGCATAGTAAAGGAAAGAGGATGAAGGTGGTAAATAAAATAATGGTCAGGCAACACACAGACTAAAATAAGTGTCTGATTCTGACTTAAAACCTGCCACCAGATGCAAATGTACGATGGAAGTACATCAACTCACTTATTATAAAGCCTGCCACCAGCTGCAGCTTAATTGTCACTTGTTCCTACTCACTGATAGGGTTTTGATATGGGTCTGTAAGCAATTGATTTATTAGTCTTTGCAATCAAACCTCTCTGCTAATGTTAATCTGTTTGCAGCCACTTCCCAGTGCTAGCATCACCACCTCGGCTCCACCTCAGATCGTCAGGCATTAGATTCTCATAAGAAGCATGAAACCTGGATTCCTCACATGCACTGTTGACAGTAGGGTTCACTCTCCTATGAGCATCTAATGCCACTGCTGATCTGACAGGAGGCAGAGCTCATACAGTAATGCAAGTTATGGGGAGAAGCTGCAAATACAGATAAAGCTTCACTTGCTCACCTGCCTCTCACTTCCTGTTGTGTGGCCCGGTTCTTAACAGGCCATGTACTGGTGCCAGTTGGGGACTCCTGATCTAGGGCATTCTTCTGTCCTTCATGGTCTCACACATAAAGCTGTCAGTATTTTACCTTAAGTTTAGTGGTTGCCATAGGGTTTGGTAGATACTCTTTAACAGAATAAGGGACTTCCCTTCTATTCCAGGATTGCTAAGAATTTTTTTTCATAAATGAGTTTGAAGATTATAAAAAATATTTTAAACATCTGTTGAGATGATCAGATGACATTTTGCATTTAATCTACTAATGTGGTTAACTATACAGATTGATTTTTAATGAAAGCCCACATTTGTATTCCTGGGATATACTCAATTTGGTCGTGATATCTTATTATTTTTATACATTATTCAATTGGTTTGCTAATATTTTGCTGGGGTTTCTGCATGCATGTTCAGGAGTGAGATTGGCCCCTAATTTTGTTATTAATAAGATAAGTGAGTTTGTGTTCTCTTTTCCTATATACTGGAAGTTTCTCTAAACTAATAATTACTCATTTCTGAAAGTTTTGTAGACTTGCCATTAAAGTTACCTAGCATAGGTTTTTTTCTTTAATTAAAATAGCTTTTTCCCACTGATTCAGTTATGTTAAAGCTTATAGAATTGTAGTTTTATTTATCATCTTGTATCTTAATGTATTTGCTAAGTTGTATTTTACTGAGAACTTGGCATTTTATCTAAATTTTCAAATGTATAAGCATAAAGTTATACATATTTTCTAAGCATCTATAGTTGTGTCCTTTTCTTTTTAATGTTATTTTTGCTTTCTTTTCTTGATCCATCTTGCCAAAAATCTTTCAATCAATTGTATTAGATCTTTTTCAGAGAACCAACTTTCAACTGTTGTTCTGTCTATTGTGTGTGTGTTTCTATTTCATTAATGCCTACTTTTGTCTTTATTATTTCTTTCCTTCTTCTTTCTTGGAGTTTATTTTATTTTGTTTTTCAGTACTTATTTTTTTAAGATTTTTATTTTATACAGAGAGAGAAACAGAGACAGAGAGATAAAGAGAGAAGGGGGAGAGCCCAGAGCAGTCTCCATAGTTGTACATCATCAGTATTTGACATTGTTTTTTTCCACACATGTGAGCAGGGGTCATGCAGGGCAGGAACCAGGCTAGGGGCCTCCTGCATGGGAAGCACACCTCAGTTCATTATGTGGGTCTGCACAGGCTGGGGCTGGGAGTCTATCCTCAGGCCCTGGGGCTGCAAAGCAAGCACTTAACCCACTGAGCCATCCTGGCTTCCCCCTCAGTACTTCTTAAGGTAGAAGCCTGTCTCATTAAGTTGCAGCCTTTATTCCTTTCTAATAAACGCATCTAATCCCACACATTTCCTCTAAGTACTGCTTCAACATATATTATAATATCTACTATTTTCATTATTTAGTTTTAACATTTTTAAATTTCCTTTTTAAATATTTTGTTGATCTTTGAGTTATTTAGAAATATGTTTCTTACTTTCTAAACAGATATTTGTCCTAATCATCTTTTTATTGTGGATTTTTAACTTAATAGCTCTTTGAGTACAGAATATGCATTATATAATATCAACTCCTTGAAATTTTTTGAGGTTTGCTATATGACCTAGAACAGGGCTCAACAAAGTTTTTCTATGAAGGACCAGGTAGTGAATATTTTAGGTTATGTGGCCCACACAGTGTCTGTAACAGCCATTCAGCCTAGCCCTTGCTATGTGAAAGCAAGCATAGGCAATGTGAAAGTGAAGGAATGTGGCTGTGTTTCCATGAAACTATTTTTGGGCCGATTTTGAATTGCATATGATTATCACATCACTAAATAATTTTTTCCATCAATTAAAAAAGTAAAACCCTGATGCCAGAATAGCTCAGCAGGTTGAGCTCTTGCTTACAACCTTGAGGTCCAGGGATCAAGTCTTACTGGCCCATGTAAACCCATACACTGAACTGGCTCAATTGCTAACTGCTGGCATGCAAGAGTGGTAAAGGTTCTCACCTGCCATGCAGGAGGACCCCAGTTTGGTTCCACCCCATGTAGCCCCACATCCACCTGTGTAGAATGAAACAATGTCACAATTAATGATGTACAACTATGGAGACTGCTCCGGACCCTCCCCCCTTCCGTCTGTCTTGTCTGTCTGTCTCTCTCTCTCCCCTCGAAAAAACAATAAAATTAATCTTTAAAAAAATGTAAAAATTATTCTTAGCATGTAGGCCATATGATAATAAGGCACTAGGTTGGGATCAGGTCCCAAAGGCTGTATATATGGATCCTTGGCATAGAATGTGGCCAATTTTTAAAAAATATTCTGTGAGAATTGAAATGATAAGGTATTTTCTATGTATCCATTAGGATTGATTTTGTTGTTCAAACCTTTTATATTCTTCCTTATTTTTTTCAAATATTTTCTTTGAAAGGGGCCCAAATTTTAAGCATATGAGTACAGCTTGATGGATGTTTTCAAAGTGAACAGATTACTACCAGATCTAAACATAGAATATTGCCAGCTCCCGGAAATCTCCCTTATGCATCCTCTCAATGATTAATCCCCAAAAAGGTGGCTGCTATTCTGGCTTCTGTCACCATTAATTAGTTTTATCTGTTTTTGAATGTCCTACGAATGAAATTATATAGCATGAACTTCTTTGTGTCTATTTCTTTCACTTAACATTGTATTTGGGGGTTCCCATGATACTACATGTAGTTGTAGTTTGTTCATTGTCATTACTGTGGAATATTCTATTGAGTGAATATACAACAAATTTTTTATTCATTCCCCTGTTGATGGACATTTAGGATATGTTCAGTTTGGAGAATATGTGTGACTTGCCTTTTTACTTTTATGACGAGTAGAATTTTAAAAATTGTTATTAAGTTCAGTTTATTTTTTTCTTTTTATAATTGGTGCCTTTTGTACCCTAAAATATCCTTGCTTAACCCAAGGTTGTAAAGATTTTGTCATGTTTCCTTCTAGAAGCTTTGTGGTTTTAGCTTTAATATTTTAATCTATAATCTATCTCAATTTTTGTGTGCAGTATAATGTAGAGGTCAATATTCACTTTTCAGTGTGGCTATCCAGTTATTTATGGAAGCAGAATTTACTTTCCTGTAAAATATGATGTGCTAACTTTATTGCGAATTAATTACCATATGTGTGTGGGGGGGGGCTCTATTTTTGAACTGTGTATTCTGTTCTGTTGATATATTTGTCTATTCTGGTACCAGTATTATGTGTTAATTATACTGTTGTCTTGGCTAATTGATGTCTCTTATTTCCATATAAATTTAGAATCAGCTTGTCCATATCTATAAAACAGCTTACTAGAATTTTGTTTTGGTTTGTGCTGAATCTGTAGCTCAATCTCAAAAGACTTGAAATCTTAACAATATGGAAATTCCTAATCCATGAACATTGTATGTATTTCCATTTATTTAGGTTGCCTTTAGTTTATATCAGCAGTGTTTGGTAGTTTTAAGTATAGATGTCTTGCATAGCTTTTGTTGAATTTATTTCTAAGTATTCAATGTTTTTTTATGCTATTATAAACAGTATTTTTAAATGTCATTTTCCAGTTGTTAGTTGCTAACAATCAGAAATATAATTGATTTGGAGCATATACAGTACTATATCCTGTAACCTTCCAAAATTTACTTTTTAGTTCTCATTAACTTCCTTTAGATTTCTTATGTACATTACCGTGGTATCTGTGAATAAAAATTGCTTTTTCTAATCTTTATGCTCCTTTTTCCCTTTCTTTCTTATATATTTTCTTATTATATAACAAGGACCTTCAAAATTTTTGACTAGAAGAACTAAACATAGACATCCTTGCCTTTGCAGATCTTAGGTAGCAGACATTTAATATTTCAGCATTATGCCATAATTTTTTTACACTTAAGATTGCATCAAATTGGGGAAGCTAAGATGGTTCCGCTGGTTGAGTGCTCGTCTTGCTGCCCTGGGGTCCAATGATCGAGTCCCAGCCCTGGCCCATATAAACCCGTATGCTGAACTGGGGTGTGCTTCCCATGCAGAAGGCCCCTGGCCCAGTTCCTGCCCTGCATGGCCCCCACCCACCTGCGTGGAATGAAACTGTGTCGAAAACTGATAACGTACAGCTATGGAGACTACTCTGGGCCCTCCCCCTTCTCTCTCTTCCTCTTTCTGTCAAAACAATAAAATAAATCTTAAAAAATAAATTAGAAAAAAAGCTTGTATTAAATTAAGGAAGTTTTCTTCTATTCCCAGTTTGCTGGGAATTGTTTTAATATGAATGAGATGTGAATTTTTTTTTTTTTCAATGTGATAAGTTTTATATTTTATTTTTATTTTATTTTAGACAGAAAGAGAGAGAGATACAGGGACAGAGAGAGAACTGAACTGTGGGAGCTCCCCAGTTCAGCATGTGGGTCCACCTGGGCCGGAGCCGGGATTCGATCCTCAGTCCTCAGGGCTTCAAAGCAAGCGCTTAACCTGCTGAGCCATCCTGGCTTTCCCGAGATGTGAATTTTATTCATGCTTTTCCTATGTCTGTTAAGATCATGTGGTTTTTCTTTTTTTTTTTTTTAAGATTTATTTTATTGTTTTTGAGAGAGACAGAGACAGAGGGAGACAGAAAGAAGGGGGAGGGCCCAGAGCAATCTCCATAGTTGTACGTCATCAGTTTTCAACATAATTTCATTCCACACAGGCAGGTAGGGGCCTCACAGGGTGGGAACTGGGCTGGGGCCTCCCCCATGGGAAGCTTGCCGTGGTGAGAACTGAACTAGGGGCCACACCCCATTTCAGCATATGGATGGATCTGCATGGACTGGGATTTGATCCTCGGGCCCCAGGGCTGCAAGAAGGGTGCCCAACCCACTAAGCCATCCCAGAATCCCCATCTGTAGTTTTATTATGTCAGCTCCTATGAACAAATACAGTCTTTCATTCACCATTCTATCACAAGCCCCTCCCCTCAATGCCAATGACAGAAAACATATTCTACAGAGAAATCATCTCTGTCACAAATCAGAAGACCTATACTAGAGACCCACATTCATTCATTAATGTAAATTATTTAAAATATTAGCTTATTCATTCAGCTGGCATTTGCATTGCAACCATTTGTCAGGTACCGTGCTACTCACTGGAGGTTTTGCTTCTCCATTGCCAGCCTTCTTTCTCTCCTTAGTCTTCTTTGCAAATTCTTCCTCATGTCTCCAACCTCTAAACATTGGAGGGCCACAAAATATAGTCCATGAGCCTCTTTTCTTGCTCATCCAATTATCTAAGCTCATTGCTCTAAATGAGTAACAATTATGAATCTCTAACTTGAGCCTCTTCCTTGACTTTCACCCTGATATATCCTCTGCCACCTTCATATATCACCCCTGGATATCACTCATAGGCATCTCAAACTTATGAATCGCATATCTAAAATTGAGCTAAATGCCCCCCCACTCACCCAAGTCTTCTGTATTTTCAGGAAAAGGTGGCTCCCACCTTCCAGTGGCATCATCCTGGCTCCTTCCTTTCTTTCCCACTTCATTAAATTCTCAGCAGATCCTGTCATCTCTACCTTCAAACTATATCCAGAAACTGACCAACTCTTCTCACTTATGCTACCATTTCAATCCAATCCATCATCATCTATCTCACCTGAATTATTCAGTAGTTCCCTAACTGGTCTCCGTAATACTTACCCTTTACAACTTCTCCAACACAGCAGCCAAGCAGGACCTTTAAAATGTAGGTCATATCATATTCCCCACTTCCCTAAGCCCTCCAGAAGGTTTTCATGTTACTTAAAGCAGAATCCTTAAAATCCTTCATAGGTCTTAGAATTACCTGTCCAACTGTATCTCCCTCTGTCCTTGGCTCCAACCACTGTGGCTTCCTTGCTGTTCCTTAAACATACTAATTCCATTCCGACTACAGTGCCGTTGTGTTGCTGTTATTCTCCTGGAATGCTCATCCGTCAGAGGACCTCAGAGCCTCAGGTTCATTCCCTCACTTTTATCAAGTCTTTACTGAAATATCTTCTCCATGAAGCTCTCACTGGCTATATGATTTAAAACTGGAGAATTTCCCCCTTCAGAAGAGTCCTATGTCTCTTCCCTGCTTTATTTTTCAGCTTAGTACTTTCACTACCTAACATATCAGAGATTTTATGTATTTATGCTGTTCATGCTCTGAAACCTCCATTAAATTCTTAGCTCAGTGAAATCAGGAATGTTTTTATTCACTGCTGTGTCCCCAGTGAAGAGAACAGTGTCTATCACGTAATAAATATTTTTTGAATAAATGAATAAGCAAGGCTGAGTGAATAAATACAAGAGTTAGAAGGCAGACCCAGTCTTTGACCTCATGGAGCTGACAATCTCCATATTAATGCATGAAGTTGATGAAATTCTAATGGAAAAAACAAGAGTGAGAAAGAAGTAAGAAATCTAAAAATGATGCACATCAAAACCTTGTGGTTTTCCCACATGGTAGAATTGGGTCCAGTGAAGGAAAGCTGAGTCTCTGTTAAAATAGTAATAATAATAATAATAATAGTAGAAGGAAATGAGGATAATGCAGTATCTTGGAAGCCAAGGAAAGAAGGTTCTAGGAAAACAAGGACTGTAAGTAGGACCTTGTAATTGCTGAGAGGGGTAGTCATCATCTCTGTTAAGAGTTATTATGTATTGAGATCCATGCAGAAATATTGCCAATTCCAAAACTTTTTTCAAAAAGATAAAGGCTAGAGGTATACAGTGAGGCAGGGCTGTGTATTGTGCATAATCCACACAATGTAGGCACTTAGAAAGAATAATGCCATTTCTGTAAATGACAACACAGGAATAAAAATAATAACCTGGTGATAATTTGTCACTAGAAGTTCTGCTCCAGAGTTCATAGCAGAGGAACATTGTGGAGCAATCCTGCTTTGCTTAATTGGAAAGCGTTCAACCTGTTCCCTGCTCAGGTCAGTGTTTGTGGGTGCTAGCCCTCATAGTCATGACAGGTCTGAGATTCCAGTCAGCCTTTCTCATGTCTTTGGTCTGACTTTTACAGATTTTGAAAATTAAGGGTTTTTCTGTTTTGATTCAACAGGTTCCATTTTTTGGGCCCCTGTTTGATGGCTCCATAGTGAGTAGGAAGCTACTGCCAAGCCTTATATGTGCCACATGTATCAACGCCAGCAGGGCCGTGAAGTGCCTCATCCCACTCTACCAGAGCTTGTATCTTTTTGCTTTAAGTATGCGACTTACTAACCATCCCAAATTCCAGCTTCCTGGCAGTTTTTCATGAGAGGTAAGTATTAACTGGGTTGAAGAGGGAGGAAAGAATTGTTTTCAGTCTGTGTTGAAAATAACATAGTATGATTTTCATACCATTAGTTATATTTAGATTAATTATATTAAATATAATATGCTGCCTCAAACTTAGGAAGAGTTTATTTTCATGATTTAATCACATAAGTTTGTGCTGAGAAGCTGTGACTATCAAGAGATGCTCAGATCTTCCTGGGTATTTTTCCCCAAGTTCAACCTCCTCCTATATCCACCCCTGTTGGTTGCAATCTGTTGTGTAACTAAGGTGGGATGCTGAGGAAAATGGGATGGGGTCACTCAGAGTGTCTATTAGAAACCAACAGCAAATGAAATGACTCTAATAAATCAAAGAATGTGGCAAGTACCACCAGAGAAATACAGAGTGTTCTGGGAGGTCAGAAGCACAAGAAGTTGCATCTGGCTGTGGGGACAGGGAAAAGCATCCTCAACCTCATTGCATTTAAACTTGTCAGTGAGAATGGCTAGAAAGTCTTTTGTAATTTTCCCAAATCATGAATGTTGCCCTCTCTAATTCCTGATCTTTTTCTCTAAAAACAGAAGAAATTTCACTTTTGTAAATTTTCTCTCAAACATTCATTGGCATGCTGTAATCTTAAAATTCAGGCAGGATCTCTGATTATAAGAAAAAGAAATTCTGTTGACTTCATAAAATTGCTGTAAAAGGCATCTGACCTCTTAATAAAATTTCACACCTCCTTGTTTCTAATTGGCATTGATAATGATTATAAACATATTGTGTTTAACCTCCCTCTCTCTACTTCTCCCAACCCTGCCATAAGTGATGTGTCTCTGGAGGTGGGAGTGAGGAGTGGGTGAGAAGTGTCGTGTGTGGATAGATACAGTTCATGAAAAATACCTTTCATTAAAATCCTGGTCACTTCATTGACTGATATTCTGTCTTTAGGTTTAAAAAACAAATGGCATATGCCATGTGGCAACTTGGAATTATCATAGAAATTAGTAGTAGAAAAGAGCTATTAGGTTCCATCTGGTCCCTCCCCAGGGGCTGGAGCAGCATCATTCCCTTTGCAGGCTCCCCGTGCTTTGTCCAGGCCAGTGGTGTGTGGTTTGCTCCGAGGTGGCATGCTTTGCGGTGATTTCCACAGCACTCTAGACTTAATCTGATGACTGCTGTCAATTCGGCCTTCAGCATAGAGGTTTTATTTCCCATGCTGTGGAAAAGAAGTTCTTGGCAGAAATGAGAAAGATGTGTTTGGCAATTGGCTTGTCAGTTTGCATGTCAGCTAGGATGAGCGGGGCACTCATCAGTCAAGTATGTTTGAACAAGGCAAGAAGAAAATCATTTGTAAACAAAAATTCTGTTTTATATAAGTTCATTGTGATTTTTGTCACATCACCTTTTCTACCTGCCGAACTTCTCATTACAAAATACATGCTTCCTTGTTTTGTTGAACACTGCTTTCTCAAATAAGAATTGATACAACATCAGAACAATCAGGTTTCAGGAAAACAGTATTTTCAAAAGTTCAAAGGATAGGATTCAGCATCTGTTTAAAAACTTTTCAAGCAATCGCATTGAGCTAACGTGGATGCCAGCTAGGGCTGCTGCTGCTAATGTGGGTTGGTAAGGGCTGTATTCTAAAATAATTCATAAAATTGCCAAGTTGACAACTTAGTATAGGAATTAGGCAAGAAAAAGGAATAAAACATATTATGTTGATTAGTATAAAATTTTTTAATATTTTTCTTTTGTACCTTGAAAATATTAATTGGTACTATTCAAATAAATTATTTAAAACAAATATATATATACATATATGTATATACATGTGTGTATATATATATATATATATTTCTTTTTTTAAGATTTATGTTACTGTTTTTGAGAGAGACAGCAGCAGAGAGAGACAGAGAGAAGGGGGAGGGCCCAGAGCAGTCTCTGTAGTTGTACGTCATCAGTTTTTCAACATGTTTTCATTCCACACAGGTGAGCAGAAGCCGAGCAAGGCGGGAACTGGGCTGGGGGCCTCCTGCATGGGAGGCACGCCTCCTCAAGCCAGGGGCCCAATTGGGGGGCAAGAGCCGAACTGGGGGCTTCCCACGTGGGAAGCATGTCACAGTTCAGCATATGGGTCCTCACGGGCTGGGGTTGGGATTCAGTCCTAGGTCCCCAGAGCTGCAAAGTGAGTACTTAACCTGCTGAGCCATCCCGGCTTCCCCTATATATAATTTTTATAGAGATGTAGTCAACAGGGAAACTTTGCAATCACTTAACTTCTATTCTTTAATTTTTGCCTGCAAAACAGCTAATATTTCAGACCCAAAACCAAAGGTAAAATAAGAAGAACAAGTGTGGAAAAGTGGTAAAATAAGGAAGAAGGGGAGTTTTTTTGTATTTTTGTTCTTTAAAAATTACTAATTAAAAAATTTTTAAATGCAGATATCTGTCTAGGCTACTAATAATTAATTGCTCCCTTAACCATTTTGTTAAAACTTCCTGGTCCTCACATGCTTTGGCAAAAGCCTGAACTTTGTGTTTAGGCTTAGTTGTGTCACCGCTTATGTCTAGACTTCGCTGCTTCATTCAGATAAGTCTTAGATTTGAATTTTGAAAAACACTGAATAACCTAACACATTCTAGTTGTTGATATCTCCTTACTTTTATTCACTTAACAGTCAGTGTAGACTCCCAGTTGGCTGAGCCCAGTGCTAGGGGCTTGCACTACACGGGGAAAAAAGCAGACGAGGTTTTTGCCTTGTGCTTCATAGAGAAAACATGCTAATGAAGGTCTGTAAAGCAACTAAATGGAGTTGGGGTGGAACCAAGTGAGGAGAATCTCTGCGGACAGGGCTCCTAAGCTGAAGTTGGAGGGAGGAGAGAGAAGCTGTCCCCAGGAACAGGGCAGCTTTCCAGGCAGAGGACATAGAAGGTGCAAGGCCTCAGTGCTCTCGAGTGATAAATGTGGGTTTTTAGGATTTTGTGCATGGTCAAGTCCATCAGGGTGCCCATGACAGACACAGAAGTGAGCTCCCCTAACCCTTTCACCTTACGGCACACTTAAAATATTCTATTATTAGTACAGCATCAAGTCCGCCTGCTACCAGGGCCACAGGTACCCCACCCCCACCCCCAAGCCCCTGAAAGCCCACCAAGGACTGAGAAGATCAGTAATAGTTTAGAAACCAGGTTCAGCTAAATAACCTATGGGTCCCAGTACAGAATGAATATGGGGGGCCCCTTATTCAAAAAGCAGAGAAAAAGCACCTTTAAATATGCTAAAATATAAAGCTTTTTTCATACTTCTGTGGCTTTTCTCTTGACCTTATCTTTTTATAATGTCTTTTTAAGTAAAGAAATATTAAAATTTTAAATTATTAGCATTAATTTATCATTTTCCTTTGTATTTTGCAATGCCAGCTTAATACACAAATATAAAAGCATTTAACTCACAGATACAGTCACCAAAATTACAGTTTGTATTTCATGACTTGTACATAGATATATGAGTATTTTGTTCTTACCAGAGAAGTGGAAACATGGAACAAAACTAACTTCACATATTTTCTATTTTTAACTCTTCAAAATGCACATTTTGTACCAACTCTCTACTTTCGGTTTACTGATAAAGAAGGACTGACAGGAGAAGGAACTATGGGACACCCTGTATTTCCCTTTCCTTCTATGTAATCATTTTCAGAGTAAATTGTTGGGTAACAGAGGATTCCTAACTTACAATGGTTCAACTTATGGTTTTTTAACATTACAATGATGGGAAAATGATATGCATTCAATAGAAACCTTACTTGGAGTTTTGAATTTTGATCTCTTTCTGGGCTTAGTGATAGGCGATGCGATACTCTGGTGACGTTGGGCAGGGATAGTGAGCCACAGCTCTCAGTCAGCCACACAATCACCAGGGTAAACAACTGATGCTCTACAGTGTGCACATTATGTTCAATGATTCTTCCCAACTGTGGGCTAAGTGTTCTGAGTGTGTTTAAGCTAGGCTAGGCTAAATTACAATGTTCGGTAGGTTAGGTGTATTAAATGCGTTTTTGACTTAACAATCTCAATTTACAGTGGGATTATCAATATATAACTTCATGGTAAGTCAAGGAGCATCTGTATATGGAAGCATTATAACTAAAGATATACAGGGTTTCTTGATTATTCATGTTTAGTAGAATGCCATTCTTTTCTTTCTGCATTCATAGCAAGTTCTGGTTCCGGTGGAGAGTTGGCCTCTCAGTGTAGTCAAGTCCCCTGCTCACTCAGTCACGGACTGAGTAACACACTTTCATGTGCTCTCTGTACTCCCACTGGTGGACACACTGGTGCTGTGAGCTCAGGGGGCACTGCTGAGGCTGTGTGAGTGGGTCAGGTGGCAGGGAACCCACAGACTACACACCACATGTGTCTCCTCTGCCCACGAGTATACTTCATTATCTCACCAGACTTCAGGTACAGAACACAAGGTTATTGAATTTCAGGACAGCAGCAGCAGAACGTTAAACCAAGCAGGGCTTGTTATAAGAACAAGGACCATGCAGTTGCTCCACTCACACACCCAGGAAGCCATCCATACCTAGAGCCCATTCTGGAGTACCTCCCCAGATGAGTTGGGGACTGTGTTCCTGGAAGCTGGTTAGATTTGATTCCCCTTCCTAAAGCCCAACAGTAGGTACGTCCCTTGGCAAACCTGGCTGGCATATGAAATAATACGCTTTAAGGTAGGCGTGTCACACCTGCAGTCCAGGATGGCTTTGAATGAGGCCCAACATAAATTCTTAAAAAATGAGATTTTTATTTTTTACTTTTTTTTAGCTCATCAGCTATCATTAGTATTAGTATATTTTATGTGTGGCCCAAGACAATTCTTCCAATGTGGCCCAGGGAAGCCAAAAGGTTGGACACCCCTACTTTAAGGAGTGAAGTACCTTGTATGCATAGCCCTAGAAGACACTGCATTTAAGAGAACAAAAATCTGAAAAAGAATTATTATTTATCTTTCCCTGAGATAGTAGTGGATGCTGCTAAAGAATGGGAATTGTCTTTGTCAACACAGCTCATTTTATAATATATGGGCAATCCTGTGTCCCTGTTTCATTTAATATCTAGATTACAACTAAGTAGAACCTTGCTAAACTGCTCATTTCATCCAAGTGTCATTCACTTCTAGGTATCAGAGTGACTGTTCTGTAAACAAAGGGCATATTGTTTAGTTCAGACAGTCTATACATTATAAAGATTTGTTACATTGACCATAGATAGCCAAACATTAAACCTGATAATAAAGAGCCAATGGAATTAGTTTGTAGTCGTCATTCTTATCTCCTATTTCTCTCCAGCTAATTATTGAGACTCAAATGCATTAAAATAGTATCAGTGAGATTCAGTCATGTATAATACTTAAATTATTGTAGAAGTAGAAATACGGACAGTTCCATATTAATTTTGTTTAGTAATGTTTAAAATAATGCAACATTTATTATTAAGCTGACTACTGAGGCCATTGTTGTAATGAATTTGCCTTTCAGGGATCATTTTGAGCAGAAATCTAGCTTAGAACCAGTATCAAAGGAGCTCTTGTTTGAGGCACCCTTGGCTAGATGATCAAACAGTTGGAACTGTATGGTAAAGGCTTGTAAAAGACTGAAAAATACCATTGTCTTACATGATGAAAAAAAATATTAACACATTAGGGATGTGTTTGGAAGCAGCAACATTTCAGCCTAGTCCCTTTGTCCTTGGGTTTTCTGGTAACTTCCTCGTTGGGCTAAATCAAGACTGCCAAGTGGCACCTCCATCTTGTGGCCACCGCGCTTCTGAGTGATGAGGGCCAGCTCACCTGCCATCTGCTTTTCTGTCCCTCATGGGCAATCAGAGAGCCTGTCCTTGTGCCGAGAGTTGTAAGTGGGAAGCCTGCCCACATGTCATGTTTACAGTTCCCAAGCCAACGAAAGATTCCAAAATCTAACCATGGTCAGCTGATAGAAGTTTCCAAATCCATTTGAGTCAGGGCTTTCATTCTCCTCAGATAGCCCATTTCAAGGAGAAAGTTGTGCACAATATGTAGGGTGCCCGTTAGAAGGAGTTCATCCTGACTGAGACAGATGGTAGCTTTTTAAAATAAACATCCCCTTCAACAGAACAATAGTTTCAATGGCATCTCTCCCCTCTGGAACTATCAGCATTTGATTGAAAGAACTCGGCTGCCTAAGAAAAAGTCATTTTATATTATACCTTGTTCTTTCACATGTGAAATTTAGTTTCATTTACAATTAGCAGATATATTTGGTAATACCAGAGCTTCTCTCTTAGACTCATAACTTCTTAATATTATTGCTAGGTTTTGTTCTTAATTTATATACCTTCATAAAGTGTCCCTCTCCCTAAAGCTGTAACAATCCTGTTTCTTTCCTCTCCAGTAGGATCTTTGTTCTGTTTTCTATAAAGACCTTCAGTTTCCTCTGTTTGTCTCCATGTACTTAAGAGAAGTGTATGAAAACCAGTCCAGTGGTACCATGTGGTGTAGTTTGCCGTATAGAACCATTTGTCAACATTTATTGTATCCCTGACATTTACCGGGCACTGTCCCTCCCCTAGGAATAGAAATATGAATAAGAGATTCCAGGTGAGGGGACAGTATTTGCTTATAGTCTAAGCGCTGAGAGAGTACATCCCGTTTGAGAACCATAGATGCTTCATACGTCAGAGAGTGGGAGACACACACAGAGAGAACAGACGAGATGAAGGCACTTTAGGGACAGTGGAAGTCAGGCCCTGGTCTTAGTCAGTGACAGGGGATGGGCTGGACACCTACATAAAGCATGTAGACTGATTCTGTGTAGGACCTGACAGATTTGCTGGGCTGCAGAAGGTGATGAGATGACCAAGGACAATCCCACTGGAAGAGGAGGCTTGGGAGGAAGGGGTGGAAAAAGAGAGAGGTGGAAGAAAAGGAGAGACTATTTTCTCAGAAAAGCAAGGAAGATGAGTGAAGCTTTACCTTCATCAGAGTGGTCAAGCAAGACCAGGCTCCTGGGAGGTTCTATCCATGGCTGCTTCTAGCATCCTCAAGTCTTCACCTGAAAAAAAAAAAAATGGGTATAATAGGACCTAGAACTGAATTACTTCAAAGAAAGAGGCAAAAACATAGATAATAGCAAGCACTGAAAAGAAAGGAAACATTCCCGGGTGGACCTTCAGTGCCTGAGAATGAAAAACACACAGGAGAGGACTGGAGGTAAGAATGGCAGCAGGAATGCAGGTACTACACACGGGAGGGCCTGGACAGGGCTTCTCTAGCCCCAGTTTCCAGACAGACCCAGAGGCAGACCTAGCCGTCATAGGGGTTTATATTACTCAGTGTTAGCTCCAAGGTGCATTTTGCTAAAGGCAACAAGCATTTGATAAGTTCTTGGCTGGTACATGATCTCATCTCTCAGAAGACAGAGGAAGCAAATGAGGGGAACTGCTGTTTTAGATCCATTCCTTAACAATTCAAAAGATTGGGTTGTGACTTCACGTATTGCATTAAGTAAGGAGTTTATACTAGAGTTTGTGTGAGAATGGGAGGAAAATACAATTAAACCTGTATTCTGCCATTGGGAAGCACATTTCCAAAACTTAAGTTTAGGAGGGGGAAATGGCATATTCCCATAGCTGGTTTGAAGCTATTAAAGGGAATAAGAAATGAGAGATTTTTTTTTTTAATTATAAAATTAAAACTATTTCTCTGAGAAGGACAAGGGAGAGGCATGGAAAAGCAGCCAGCATGCAGCGAGCGCACTCCAGTCGGTTCACATTTAAAACAGCCAGCATGGGACTAACAGGAGCTGCCCTGTGTTGATGGTCTCATCAACCCATCTCCCAGCTAGCCTCCACCTTCATATGGGAAGGCACAGAACAGTGTCTTAGTGTGTGTGTGGATTAAATCTCAGATCACTGAGAACACAATAAGAAAAAGAAAGAACTGGCCACTGCAAGTGAAGTTCAGCCTTCAAGGCCACATATGTTCGATATTAGAACAGATTTATAACAGTGGTCTCTGAACCAGAAGAACTTTTTCTTAGAAATCATGTGAAATTAAGCATGTGCTCAGAACTGAAAACGGGTAAATATTTTTTTTGTTTCAAAGAATTAAAAGATTAATTTTGAGATGTTGCATGAATCCCTTGTGAAATTGTTAGACTAGGTTATTAAATAGCTTGTGAGCCTTCACAAAAGAATTAGTTCACAAAGAAGATTACTACTCTTATAGATTAGAGCAAGTGTTACTGAACCCACGGGCTGCATGCAGCCAAGGACGGCTTTGAATGCGGCCCAACACAAATTTGTAAACTTTCTTAAAACATTGAGAGTTGTTTGCAATTTTTTTTCTTTAGCTCATCAGCTGTTGCTACTATTAGTGCATTTTATGTATGACCCAAGACAATTTTACTTCTTCCATGTGTCTCAGGGAATCCAAAAGGTTGGATACCCCTGGATTAAAGAAGCTTATAAATATAAATCTTAGTTTCATTAAAATACAAGATAAAGTGTCATAATCATCTAGCAGATAAGATAGAGAAATATGGACCCATCAGGGCTGGGTGAACTCACTATGGTCAAACCTAAAATCCATTCATTCATGGACCAACCCATGGGGGCCCTGTGACTCTGGTGTGTTATATACTACAGATCTGGTCAACCCCTCTTCCATTCAGCAACTTCTGGATCAGCAACTTTCCCAAAGGTCTAGAACATATGTTTAGCAAAATACTATTTGTGAGAAAGCTGAGAGGGTTAACTAATTTGATACAAGGCAAAACCAGGTATTAAGAGTATCTCAACAGATGAGACTTCCAGGCCCAAGCCAGCAAGGTGAGGTTTAGGAGAGGGGACTGCCCTCCATGCACTGGGGTTTAGATGATCAGGATGAGGGTGCTGGAAAATGTCTGAGCAGTTTGGTTGAACACAATTTTGAAATGAGAGACAAGGGTGATGCAGTGGCTGACCACACCACATTCTCTAAGACCACAGCATGAGCAACACAGAGTCACAGGAACAAAGGCATCATCCCTACTCTCCCACTGCTTCAGGTCACACTGTAAAGGTGGAGTGCCACCTGGGGCCACATTGTAAGAGAGACCTGACCTACCTGGAGCAAGTCCACGGACGTCAGGACTGTTGCACCTGAGGTCTCAGGGAGATATTAAAGCCAAGAAGGGGTTGTTTCAGGAACGTGGAGCAGGGGTGAGGGGTTAAGGAGGAGACAAAGCTGCAGAACTAGGACCACTGAGCAGAGAAACCAGGAGGCAGCTTTGAGTTCAGTGTCAAAGCAAACATTCAAAACCCAGAGCCTACAAACCCAGCTGCCTGCAGGCCGTATAGAGCCCCAGACAGGCTCTGTTTGTTCTGCATTTGGCCTCATAAAAATTAAGTTTGATAGCCACCTTTAAATCTAGATTTCTGACTTCTCTTGAAGAATCAAAACCTCTGGCAGCAATCAGCCCCCTTAAAGGCTATATGCTCTCCTATTCACTATCCATGTGTCTCCCCAGTGCAGAGGCCTGGCACCAGGTGCCACCATCATGATACCACCCAGTTGGCCTCCCTCTGAGGGCCGGTGAGGGGGTTGGTAAGCCAACAGTGCCTAATCCTTGGTGAGAGTCCAGAAAGTGTTATTGCCGTGGTTACATCATGTTACCAGCCTGGCCTCCATAAGTACAGGAGTTTTAAATCTCTATTGTAAAACCTGGAACCACCCAACTGTGGAGTTAGGTCTCGGGATGTATTTACTTTTTACTGTCGCAACTGTTTGTTTGTAAGATTTATTTTTATTGTTTTGACAGAGAGAAAGAGAGAGAGAGAGATACAGAGACAGCAAGAAGGGGGAAGGCCCAGAACAGTCTCCATAGTTGCACATCATTGGTTTTTCCACATAGTTTCATTCCACAGGTGGGCAGGGCTGCACAGGGCAGGAACTGGGCCGGGGTCTCACCCCGGTGAGAACCGAACTGGGGGTACTCCCCAGTTCAGCATATGGGTCCGCACAGGCCGTGGCCAGGATTCGATCCTCAGTCCCTGGGGCTGCAAAGTGA
>PVKE010019001.1:0-28929 GCA_004027555.1 Craseonycteris thonglongyai | reverse complement strand
GGTGGTGAGAAAGGCTTGGCATTGCTGGTCATAAAGTCCTTCCTGTGTCATGGGGACCCCTCCCTACGGCCAGGATATGGGGTGGCTGGATGAATGAATGATGGATATTGTTTGGGAGGTGACCTAAGCAGCCAGGAATGTAGCAGCAATGGGTCTTAATGAACCATTCATTGATGACTCCCTCCCCCAACCCAGAGGTAAACCCTCTCTGCTCTGGTCACCGAGTAAGAAACAAATATTTGAAAGACACAGGAAGCCAGGCAACCAAGTGGCTGGAGGTCCAGTGGGCAAAGAGATGGCAAGTGCAAAAAGGATCCCGGTGGGATGTGGCTGACCCAGCTGAAAAGCTGTCCTTCCCTTTTCTTCGCAATGACCTCCTGCTATAAAAACGGGTTCTTAGTACTGAAGTGGGTGGTGTGGAGGGAAATGTTTACTGGAAGCTCACATTCCACTAAGCTCAGAATAAAGAGTCTCTTACAGAGTCAGTTTGAGCCTAGAAACAGGTTGTTGTCCCCTGTTGCTCCCATCCCCACTGAGCCCTAGGCCTTAAGACAAGCATGCTGGCTTTGATTAGCTAAAGAGAGCTTGTGGACCAGGGTCAGAGGATACACTAGACCTGCCTGTCCACCAGACAAAGACTCACAACTTGTGGATTCCTCTGACTCCATGCTAGACAAGATTTTAGGAAACCTGTCCACTGCATTTTATTGCATCCCTTGCCTTCCGCTCTGTACACCATGAACCTCCTTAGCAGATCACAGGCCAATGTTGACCTGGGACCAGACTGCATGTCTCTTCCCCAGGCCCTGGTTGAATGGGATTGATCACAGTAAACTCCCCCAGGAAATATGGAGGCACAGAGGCACAAAAGGGTTCCCTAGGGTGTTGGGAATTTTCAAACCTCATCTTCACAATACCATGTTGGGTCTGTCGCTCCACTGGGGCATCAGCTGCTTTGAGGGTGACGACGCCATTCCACCTCCTGAACTCCCACCTTGCCTGCTGTGGCCTCTGACGCTGCCCATGGTTCCTGCTTCCACAGGTCCTCAGGAAGGGTGTCCAGGGCTTGGACGCAGGGGACAGAGAACTACTTATTCCTAGAGCAGGCATCTACCCGTCTTATCGCCCATCTGCCAGACTACTGCCAGGCCTTAGACAAGGCCTGGCCCCAGTGGGGCACCTTTTCAGCTCCTGAAAGCAGAGACTGCTCCCCTGGCCCTGAGTTCCATCACCAGCTATAAAGGTGCGCTTTCAGGGCCCAATGGCTAGGCCTTCTGGAATCTGGGTTACTGATGGCCCAAGCAAAAAGGCAATTGATTGACAGGCAACATACACATGGATCAGCCCAGAGAGCCTATAAAGCCTCTGAAATGGTTTTGACATAATACATGTGACCAGATTTTTGAAGACCTATTGCCTTTACCAGATCCAAAGGAGATAAAAATCAGAGACTACGTTGAGAAACAGAAAACACACTGGTCACGATGACATGGCCACAATTTAAGCCATGTGGGATTCAGCTAGTCCCACCAGCATGGGTGATCAGAGCTGGTAGCATTGTGGTGTGTGGACACAAGAGGCTGCCTGTCCAGGACCCAACTCCATATCTAGCCAGGGGCAGAGCAGGCATGCTGTGTGTCTGTCCCAGGACGACATAAGCTAATTTAAAAGCAATTACAGGGCATATGGAATGCTTCTTATGTCCCAGCTTGACGTTGCCTTATTCGGAGTTTTTTCAGCCTACACGAAAAATCTCCAAGTTCCCAGTAGGAGGAGAGGTATAAATAATGAGTAGAGTAGTGAGCATTCCTAAGGGCCCGCGTGTCCATCTAGAAGCCAGCCCTTTCCCCCCCATCCCCACCCAGTAGCCCATGATCCTGCCTCAGCCAATCCCTTGTGAGGTGCCAGAACATGCGTGTGTCCCTGCTACAATGGACCCATCTGGAGTGCAGTCCCTTCCTCATGGGAAACACTAGTCTAAGACTTTATTCTAGCTCTATCCAAGGATGGTTCTTTCTCAGCATCCAGGACTTGCCCCAGATGTCATCATGTCAGGAAGCTTTCCCTGACCTTACCATCTGCACCATTAAATCATTTTATTTTGTTTTGACTTATTTACTGTACTTATCACTATCAGAAATTATGTTCTTTGTTCATAACCAGTCTCCCTCCCAAGTGTAATATAAACTCCACGAGAGTGGGGTCCTGTTTGCTGCGGGACCACAATGGTTTGCACACAGGAGATGCTCAGTAAATCCTAGAATTAATGGAACAGTGTTGGGGTTTCTCTATCCAGTCATTTATGACTTCATGGTTTCTAATCCCACTTTGTACTGGTGAGGGTCCCTACTTAGGGATAAAACTACTTGCTTTAAGGAATTCACAAAAATAATCCTGGAGCTGGAGCTACTCCAAAAAGAAGCCAGGGAAGACAGTGGTGTCGGCCTGCCAGTCCAACGGAAGAAGAGCCCTCAGCAGTGCTGCTCACTCAGGTACCCGAGGTCCCTAGACTTGCAGAGACCCTGGGGTTCAAAGGCTGAGCCTAGATCAGGGATGTCCAACCTTTTGGCTTCCCTGGGCCACATTTCAAGAATTGCCTCAAGCCACACATAATAAAATACACTAACACTAAATACACTAACATAGTTGATGAGCTTTAAAAAAAAATTGCAAAAAAAATCTCATGTTTTAAGTGTACAAGTCTGTGTTGGGCCAAATTCAAAGCCGTCCCGGGCCAAATGCAGCCCGGGCCACAGAGTAGACAAGCTTGGCCTAGATGGTGGGTAGCAGTGGGTGGGTTGGAAGGAGGCAGGTGGAGGACAGAATAATGAAATACATTGCTCAACAACAAAGGCTCTTGAATCTTAGCAAAGGTGGGTTCACATCTTCACTTGCACTTACTGTGTGTGGCCTCAAAACACGTCACCTCTCTAAGCTTCAGTTTCCTTTGTAAAATGAGGATAATGGCCACCATGTGAGCATTCAATAGAATATGGAGAAAGAGCTGCGCAAAAAGCCTGGCAGAGTGTTGAGTGATCAGTAGACAGAATCTTCATTACCACCTTATTCCTGTTCCAGAAGGTGCCATCGTCAGTTATCAGCACAGCAACTGGTGAAGCCAGACCCTCTCTAGGATTCCATGACTTGCTGGCTGCACCCTGGTGGCTGACACAAAGCTATCTTCCACCAAACCTCCCCTCCCTCAGCCTGGCCATCCAACTACCAAATAAGTAAAGGAGTATCATTATCAGATCTGATTCTTGCTTCCAGAAAGCCTTCCAATCCAATGGCTTTCAATCCCGGCTGTACATTAAGAATTACCTGGGAGCTTTCCTGGTTTTCTCTCTAGACATAGTGAATAGTTATTAATAGTTTTAAGCTCCAAGGATTAGAGGCAATTTGTTATGCAGCAATAGATAATAATTCAACATAGAGACAATGTTGCTGGATCATAGGTATTGTATGCATGTACTCTTTGTTATCAGGAGCACAGTCTAGAGAATCATTATAGAGTTTAATTCACATACCATAAAATTCATCCCTTTAAAGAATAAAAATCAGTGCATTTTAGTATATTCATGAGGTTATACAATGATCATCACTATCTAGTTCCAGACCATTTTCATCATCCCAAAACTGTTAGTCACTTCTCATTTCCCTTTACCTGCATCCTGGCAACCATTAATCTACTTTCTGTCTCTATAGATTTGCTTATTCTGGACATTTTATATAAATGGAATCATACAGTATATGGCCTTTATAACTGGATTCTTTCATTCAGCATTTACTCAAGGTTCAGCTATGCTGTACCATGTGCCAGTACTTCATTCCTTTTTGTCTGAATAATACTCCATTATGTCTACAGCCATACCACCCTGAACACGCCTGATGTCATCTGAATAATACTCCATCGTATGGATGTACCACATTTTTATCCATTCATAAGTTGATGAATTTCTGGATTATTCAACCTTTGCTATTATATACCTCTGCTATAATGAATAATGCTGCTACGAACATTCATGTACAAGTTTTTGTGTGGATGCTTCCATTTCTCTTGGGTCTGAGGGCTGTCCAGAAAAAAATCCAGCCATTATCAATATAAAAAAAAAAGTTACATGGCTGGATACTTTCCTGGACAGCCCTAATGCCCAGCAATGTAGCTGCTGGGTCATATGGTAACTGTATGTTTAATCATTTGAGATAGTATCAGAATGTTTGCCAAAGAGGCTGTACCATTTTATATTCACACCAGTAATGTATGAGGATATCAGTTTCTCCAAATCCTTCCAATACTTTTTATGATCTGATTTTCGTTTCTAGTCATCTCAATGGGTATGAAGTGGTATCTCACTGTGGTTTTGATTTGTATTTCCATAAAGATTAATGACGTTGAGCATCTTTTCATATGATTATTGACCATTTGTTCATCTTCTTTGGAAAATGTCTGTTTGAGCCTTTTACCCATTTTTTTTTAACTAGGTTTTGTTTTGTTTTTTAAATATTTTCATTGTTACATTGCAAGAATTCTTTATAGGAAAAGCTGAGATAGCTCAGCGCGTAAAGCGCTTGCTTTGAAGCCCCAAGGACCGAATCCCGGCCCTGGCCCATGCGGACCCACATGCTGAACTGGGGTGTGCCCACAGTTCAGTTCTTGCCAGGACCTATGTGGGAGGCTCCCAGCCCAGTTCCTGCCCTGCGCAGCCCTGTGCCAGCCTGTGGAGTGAAACTATCTGGAAAACTAATGTCAACTATGGAGACTGCTCTGGGCCCTCCCCCTTCTCTCTGTCTCTCTCTGTCTCTGTTTCTCTCTGTCAAAAATCAATAAAAAAAATAAATCTTTAAAAAAAAAGAATTCTTTATATATTCTGGACACTAGACCCTTATCAGCTATATAATTTGCAAATACTTTCTTTTCACTTTTTTTTCCAGTTTGTATTTGACTTTCTTTAAAATAAAATTTCTTAGGTAACTTTGTCCAAAACAAGACACTTTCTTAATAGTCATTTGAAGCAAAAATGTTTTCAATTTTGATGAAGTCCAATTTAACTATTTTTCTTTGGTTGCTTATGGTTTTGGTGTCCTAACTAATAAACCTCTGCTAAACCCAAGGTCATGAAAATTTATGCCTATGTTTTCTTCTAAATTTTATGGTTTTAATTCTTACAATTTAGGTCTTTGATCTAACTGGAGTTAAAATTTTTTAACATTTATTTTTTAATTGTTTGAGGGAGAGACAGAGACGGGGGGGGGGGGGCAGAGCAGTCTCCATAGTTGTACATCATTAATTTCGACAGTTTCATTCCACACAGGTGGACGGACGTGAGGCCACGTGGGCAGAAATCAAACTGGGGGCTCCCTGCATGGGAGGTGCACCCCAGTTCAGCATATGGGTTTGCATGGGCCAGGGCCAGGATTCAACCCCCAGACCTTGCAGTTGCAAGGCAAGCACTCATCCCTGGAGTGCTTAAAATTTAATATATTAAATTTTTATTTATGGTGTGAACCAGGGGTCCAACTCCATTCTTTGCAAGTGGCTATCTAGCTGTCTCAGCACTATTTACTGAAAATACTGTGCTTTCCCCACTGAATATATCTTTCATCCTTACTGAAAATCAACTGATAATAAATGTATGTGACCTGGGAGCTTCTTTGAAATGTCTGAACTTCCCCCTCAGACCAAATGAATCAGATTCCCTGAAGGTGGATTCTGGATGATATTCTGCAAAGCTTACCAAGTGAGTCTAACATGTAGCCAGCCACAGCTAAGAACCACTACTCTGATCTAACCCCCTCACTCTACAAATGAGGGATCTGAGGCCCAAACACTGGATTTGCTAGACTCAACTGGACCCTTAGAGCTAAAAGAAACCCTAAAGGGCTAGGAAGCCTACGTCAGTGAGGTGCCCCAGTCTGAGGTGGTCTCAATCAACCCAAAGCCACTGAGATTATACCCCACAGAAGTGGGTCCTTCCCAAGGGGGGAAGAACAGCCTGCCCTCTTCACACAGAGTCCCTAGAGAGATACCGGTAAGCATCTGGATTAAAGGAAGGTGGGGCCCACAGGACAGAGGTGGGAAGTAGTCCTCAGCTCTCAAAGGAGAGCTTTTCAGCAGAAAGAGGAGAGGGTGAGGCCTACCTTGAAAATAGCTACCTTTAAAAGAGAAAACTTCCACTCCCAAAAGGCAGTTTTTAAATTAGGGCAGCAGCAGAGGCTGAGACCTGCCCTCCGCCTCTTGGCCCCATCTGGCATTTTGCTGTGAAACAATCAAGTACAGGGGGCCCTTTACCTGGGAAACGGAGCCTGAGTTACAAAAAAACCATTTACTTTCAATGGTTTACAGCTGAGCTCAGGTTTCGGGGTGGGAGAGATTAAAGATCGTCTGGTTTAAACTTTGATCCTTCAAAAGATAGCCAAATGAGCCAATTCTGGCCTTGAGACTGTGTGCCTTGGAATCCTAACAGGTATCTACCTAAGAGGCCCAGTCCTTAGAATTAACATTTTAGCCTGGACAAATCTGCCCATGGACTTGCTCATCCAGATAACAGGAGTTTGGCATTTAACAGAAACAGTCACTGGGGGCAGTGATGGGACTTAAGTGTTGTTCAGGCAAGAGCTACCTCTGTCCTGAGCCACCCTAGGAACTTCCCAACAAAACTGAGAGGTGCAAAGAATGCCACCAGCAAGGGGTATCTAGAGGCAGGCCAAACACTCCCATTGTCCCTCCCTCTGTTCACCTTCTAGCAGACAGCTTTTCTGCTGGAATTTACAGGATCCGTAAACTGGGCCTTGCTGGCAGAAGGGCAATTATGCCAGGCCAAGGGGTGAGCTCCAACAGTGGTGTGGGTTTCATCTTTGAAAACTGAAACGCCTCCTTGGCGATCTTTTTCCTTTTTCCTGTTTTGGGACGTTCTGATTCAATGGTCCAGGTCAGGTCAGAAGCCTTCTCCTACTCCAGTGAAAGCAAGGAGGGGTGTCTGGGGGTGGGCACCATGGCTAGGGTGGAGCAGGTTGGTCTGAAAATCTGTGCTCTTGACACACTGCAGGAAACCAGAGCCTAGGGCAGCGTTCACAGACATGCCCTTGTTTCACATATACTCTGGCTCGGTGGCTTCCCACTCTCAGGGCCTAGATGTAAAATGATCCCTTTGAGAAGCAGGGTAAGTTTGGAGGCTGAGAGAATATAGGGCATTATCTGCATGATCAATTTCTCTCATGTCCAAGTGGACCAGCAATGGCAGGAAGCCCACAGAGGTGCTGGGTGCTCATCAGCCTGCCTGCCCTTTGCTGAGACTCAGGGCAGCTCCTATTTGGGGCTGGCAGTGAGCAGGGGCTCAGTGAGTACTGAATAAGGGAGTGAATGAACACATCAGTCAACCTGGGAGGTGCCTCAGACCAGAAATTCCTGGCTTGGAGTCTGGAGTTTGCCAAGAAATAACTGGTAGAGTTCAGTTCTCCACTCTTGTCTTCAGCCTCATGTCAGCAGGAGCAGACTCTACTTCCTGGCATGGCGACACTAAGATAGTGTGGGAGGCAGTTTCTGTGGGTTAAGACATCATTCTGGATTTGGGGTCTTTTTTTTTTGCTTTGTCATATTTACTCCATCTTAGACCCCTTGGACATATGAGATGAACAATATTAATGAAGTCTTGAAGGATTTAAAAAAAGAAAAACCAAAATAAGGTCCCATAGCCAAAAGGTAATTATAGGATTGGGAGGAACTGGTAAAGAGAGACTGAAACCTCTGACTCATAATTGCTCCATTAAAAATGGTGAAACCATTTGCCCTGGCAGAGTGACAGGGCTAGACTCTCATCCTGGCTCGCCCCACCTATAGGCCTTCCGGGGCTGGTACTAAGGCCTGGCCAAACCACACAGCAGTCATAAGGAGAGGCTGTCTCCAACAGCAGTGTGATGTCAGGGTTGAGAAAGGAGCTTCTGCCACTTTTGGAGGCAGATCTGATTCCTGGCCCTGTAACAACAGAGTAGCTTAGCTGGCTCTGTGTATGGCAGGGGGAGGAGGGACTTTAATGGCATGCCACCATGAAGGTGTAGAGTCAGTTTTCCGGGGACTCTCAGTGTACAACTCAAGCTGCCCCACTGAAGCTACTAAAGGGGCTGAAGACAGCAAGAAGTGTTTTTATGATTGGGTGGGGTGTAAAGGCTTACTCTAACATAATTGTACGAATGACTCACATTTACTGAGCATTTTCTATGTACCAGGATTTGTTCTGAGTGCTCTACATTTCACAGATAAGGCTCCAAATGTGGATGTCATCTGCCCATGGTCACAAAGCTGGTAGGTGACAGAGCTGGAACCTATCTCATCTCCTGACTAACCTCAAGTCTGGCCAAGGTTGCTTCCCATTTCTGTTTCTTGCCCTGTCAGGCCTCATGAGAGGTACACCTCACACAGTTTCTCTCATTTGGTCTACTCTAAGGAAGACACAGAACCTAGTGCTTTCCAAGATGCCCTTGGTCAATTCCATTCACCACAAGCGCAGCAGGCCTAGTGCTGGGCTGTAGGGTGAGTCATGGGAGAGGGAGGGCAAGTCAGGTGACCCAGAGAGAATCAGAGCTATGCTGAGGTGGCCTGGTTACCTTGACATTCCTGTGATTCTGCCAAGGTAGAAAGTAACCTGAGGAGTTTGCCTTATATGGGCACAATGACAGATTTCGACAGGACGTGTTAACTGACCCTGCATCAAATCCCTTCCTGGACTGCATAGAAGATAAAGCTGCTCTGAAACTATAGGAAACAATAATTTATGACAGGCTATCACTGGTGACTCATAAAACAAAGGTTCAGCCCAAATGCCATTGTGTAACTTCAGAGAAGAGGTGGGGGAAGGTTAGTGGCTTCCAGGCCAAGTGGCTATATTACTCTTCTTGCCACATGTGACAGGGGAGGCCGGGCTTAGACCGCTCCCTTTGTTCACAAGGCCTGGGGTTCAAGGCAATGCCTGAAGGAAATCAATTTCAGGCTGGAGCAGAACGGCAGTCCAGTGTGGGTTCACAGAGCCCTGACCACTTGCTTTTTCTCCAAAAGAGGACAGGCAGCAGCAGCACGAGGAGGCACACTACAGCCTGTCAGGCCAACAGGGGACAAAATGGTCAGGCCCAAGGGCCCTGAGAACCAAGAAGTTGACTGGGCCTCACAGGATTACAGAGTCATCACAGCCTGGGCCCAAAATGCTGGCATCAGACACCCTCTCCCAGGAAGCTCCCAGCACCCCCAAAAGGGGGGAGACTCACTGCTCTGAACCTCTCCCAAACTTCATTCATTCATTCCAATTTAAAATGTACTGAGCATTATATAAATGTCTAACCACACTATGCTGTACACACTTGAAAATAATGTGAATGTCAACTAGAATGGAAATTTTATTTTATTTTTATTTCTTTGACAGAGAGAGAGACACACAGAGACAGAGGGAGAACTGAACTGGGGACACTCCTCAGTTCAGCATATGGGTCCGCATGGGCCGGGGCCAGGATTCAATCCTGGGTCCCTGGCGCTGCAAAGTGAGTGCTTAACCCACTGAGCCATCCCAGCTTCCCCAGGAATTGAAAAAGTTTAAAGGGTGGAAAAGGTGAAGGGGAACAAGAAGTCCAAATTTCTAGGTATAAAACAAGTAAGTCATGGAGATGTAATGTAAAGGAAAGGGAATATAGACATTACCACTGTGGTAATATGGTATCAGATGGCTACTGGACTTATTATAGCAATCACTTCTTTAGTTATATAAATATTACATACCTATGGTGTACCCCTGAAACTAATATAATATTGTATGTTAGCAATTTTTAATAAAAAAATTTTTTTAAATATATACTGAGCATCTACCACAAGCCACCTACTATTCTGAGCACTGGAATTATACAAACACCCCTGCCTTCATAAAGCTTATATTCTAGTGGAGGAGACAATATGTATTATAGGAAAAGAAGATTTTAGAGAGTGACAGTACAAAACAGAATAATGCTGCAAAGAGTAACTGGAGGAAGGGAGCAGAAGGAATGACAATCAAGTTCAGCTAGTGGAGGAAGATTTATATAGAGAGGTGACATCTGAACCTGAACAAATACAAAGAGCCAACTGACAACTGGGGGAAGATCATTCCGGGGGAGTGGCTGGAGAAGAGGGGACCTAGAGGAAGAGTGATAGGGGCTGTTTCACACTGATCCTTATAGGCCATGGGAGGGTAGAGTCTTATTCTAAGACCAAGGAAGCCTTGGAAGGGTCTCACAGTGGGAGTACCACAAACAGATTTATGGTGTGGGAGGATATCCCTGGAGGCCATGTGGATGGCAGGGTTACAGCAGTGAAGATGGAGAGAACTTTGAAGGCTGAGCTGCTAGGACTTGCTGTCCTTTGTCACAGCATCCCCTGTAGGACCCACAGCACGAAGATACATCAAATGTGCAAATCCAGGACCCACCCGTCTTCCTCAGAAACACACAGGCCTGAGGGTGAGCCACAATGGACTCCACAAAGAGACGCAACAATAGTAGAACACTTTCCTTCAGTGGAGAAGTGGAAGTTAGACTAAGTAGTGATTTTCAAACAGTGTTCCCCAAAACACTGCCTTGAGGGGTGCCAGGCATGAGAATAGGTGCTCCCTAATCAAATTTAACCTCAACAGTTCTTGTTATCTATTTTCTAATATGGCAGATCCACATGAAACTCAACTTGAAAAACAGTTGTGCTATTGAAAAATATTAATGCTTTAAATCTTAAATCCTCCATGCCAAATCGATTCCAAATGGTTGTGGCTCCATCCACGGTAGCTCCTACATCCCACCAGATCAGGGGGAGGGAAGGGCTCTATCTGGCTGAGCTATGAAAGGAAAAAGAGGAGTTTCTGGTTCCACTGACATGAAACCATCTCTCTCCTCCCTAGCTAGAGCCTTTGATCCTCTCTGCTCTGTGGGTGGCAGGCGGCTAGAGGACGGCAGACACCACATGTACTGCCATTCCAGTCTGTGATGGCTGAGGCCTGCTCCCTCTGTAAGGTAGATCAACAAACTAAAGGAAAAGGCCTGTATCCCAAAGCTCCCCCAGTGTCTGGTCTGCTGCCTATAGATGGAACCTGATGAGGAGAACCAAAAAAGGCAACCTGAATTCACAGCAGAGTTGCCCAAAGTAGGTAGCCAGAAGTTCTCCCCAACGGGAGTAAACCCTTGCCATGAGTTTCTAACTTCCATAGCATCTTCCCCTTTCAGACAAGAAAACAAAAGAAAAAAAGCAGTAAAGGCAGTCAGAATGAGAAAGCCTCAGTTTATTTAACTAAGCATCTAGTAAGGTGGCACTGGCCTTCAGGTCTAACTTCCCATCTCCTGGGAAACAGAGCCTCAGGACAAGTGAAGAGAATCATAACTATGATCTGGGGAGACCCACAGTACCTGGCAGTCCCAGCCTCAAGGAGTGCACGGCCTGGCTGGAGAGGGACACTGGTGAGCCAGTCCCTGCAAGGCAGTGTGATCCGAGGACAGCAGAGGTCAGGTAACATCTGATCTGGGCTGTGAAAGAAGAGCACTATTCTGATAGGTGGTGACCTGGGAAGAAGGTAGTTCATTCCCCTTCCACTACTGGGAACATCAAAAGCAAAACCCACAAATATGCAGATATTTGGGGCCCCCTAAGGGGAGGTGGCAGGAGATGGGGTCAGTTGGGGTCAGAAGGTAGAGAGGCCTAAGAACTAAGATTTATACTCTGAACAGTGGGGATGGGATGGTTTCTCAGAGTGACCTGGTTAGATAGGAGTCTCAGAGAGATAATGTTCATGGAGCCACCGAGATGAACTAGGAGACTGGAGTGAGGCCAGTTAGGAGGCCATTGCAGGAGACCTGAACACAGATGGTGCAACAGGGATGATGATGATGATGATGATGATAATGGCAATGGTGGGAGCAAATATCAGCATACTTCTTGTGTGCTGGGCATGGTGCAAAGGATACACAAATATTAATGCACTGAAACCTTACCACAGCCTTTGGAGGCAGACTTTATCCCCACAGAGGGGTTAAGGCATTTCCCTGAAGTCACACAGCTCAAGGTAGTGAGTAGCAGCATTGCAGTTTACAACCAGGCCATCTGACTTTAGAATCTGCACTTTTAAGTACCCACTATGTGACCGACCCTGAGTTAGGACAAAGTAGTAACAAAAGGAAAGGAGAAAGATTAGAATTCTGAGGGGTATTTGAGAGAAAGAAGTAAGTAAAACTTGGTTCCCATTACAGGGTGAGGACGAATCAAAAGAGGACTCCAAGGTTCTAGACTTGTATGACTTAAGGATGGGGCAATGTCGAACCCAGATAAGGACTCACGAAGGACCTGGTTTGGGACATGCCATAAGTGAGGTATGCACTGCACCACCAGCTGGGGGTTCAGAAAACAAAGTCTGAGTCTCAGCAAGAAGGTCACTTGTGCACAAATGTCTTCATTCAGTCACTCTTGCAAGCACTTCCTAAGCTTCTCCTAAGGTTGGACAAGGTGCTGGTGCTGGGGATATAGGGAGAAATAAGACAAGCTTCCTCCATGAAGGAACTCCCCGTCTAATCGGAGACAGAGAATGTCAGTAAACTGCTCTAGAGAGTGATAAGTGTGTCAGGACTAGACACACGGGAGTCCATCCACAGAGACATGAGACTTATGGCCAGGAAAAGGGGGGCAGATAGAATCCTGCAAGGGAAAGGATATTGTGAAATGACCACATTTAAGGGGAGAGAGAGAAATAGAATTCAGAGAGTGGGGTGAGAAGGAAGAGTAGGAGAAGCAGAGGTGATGTCAAGGAAGGCAAAGAGAGGTGTTTTGGGTTTTCTTGAAGACATGGTCAGAAGCATCAAGTATAATTGCGTGGTTATATAAAAAACACATACATACTTATCTATTAGAGAAACATACTGAAGCATTTATGTGTGATGTCTGGAGTTGTCTTTAAAAACAGTCTGAGAAGAGTGTGTTAGAAGAAGCTGATGAAATAAGTCTGGCAAAATGTTGATAATCACTGATGCGGGATGATGGCTATGTAAGAATTCACTCTACTTTTGTGTGTGTGTTTGCATGTACATGCACACATGTGAAAAGCTCATACATTTCAGAGAGGTTGAGAAAAGAGGGAAGGGACCACCACCTGTATCCCCAAATACCTAACACAGCACCTGACACATAGGAGGTGACAAATATATCCTGACTAGATGGGGCTGCAAACACCCTTGGGGATGGAAGTCTCCAGAGATCTTTGAGAAAGCCAATTCAGGGGAGCTGTGGGGGCTGGAAGTATATGGGAAGCAAGGAAATGGAATCACTGAGTAGCAAAGCCAATATCCAAGCACACTTCTTTTTCCCAGGGTAGAACCCAGCTTATGTGTCATCCAGCCCTATTCTACTTTCCTACCACAGAGAGACAGACTTGACTGCTCCCACCTCACCTCCGGCTTCAGATTCCCACTAAGTTCCCCATGTTCCCTTCCTCCCATTATCCAGTAAAGGCTGCTGAGGCAAAAGGGCCCCTTTCAAAGGCATATCAGAGCACACCTTACTATCGTCAAATGAACAAGCCATCTCTTTCTCACTTTTCTCCGCTCCTGCAGAACAAAGTTGCATTTAAAAGGAGAAACAGTCTCAGGTTTTGTCTTCTGAATAGAGAGAAGGTCCCAGGGGCATGGACTCAGAATACAGAGTGGCTGATCCCTGGGCATCGCTCACGCTGACACTGAAGGAGGTGTGGAGGGATGTGGCAGACAAAGCCCCAGGCCAAGCTTGACAGCAGAGGCAGGGTGGCCATGTCGTTCTGGGTCCCATGGCCTGGAGAGTGCTCAGGAGCTATCGAATTCTGCTCAACCACACCATGTAGCCTCTATCTTTCTCTAGATTTTCCATGGTACTGACTTCTCTGCCAATGCCCCATAAATAACAATGGCCATCAAAGATAGCCCAGACTGCACTTCCTTTCCCGGTACTAAACATCTATCTACAGGCTCAGAATAGGACAGGGAGATAGGTGGGCTGCCCTAGAACTCAGCACAACAGTAAGCCAGATTTCAGAAAGATGGTCAGCCAGCTAAACCACAAGGCTATGCTTTTATGACTTTAGTTATCCCTAGAAACAAAATACTTTATTGTCTCTTACTATATAAGTTAATTTGACCTACAGGTAGCAATTTCTGTACAAAAAAGAAAAGTTAAAAAAAAAGAAAAAAAGGTCTCTGATACATGCTTAGCCACATGTATCATTTTGAGGGCAGGAGGTTTCTCTTGTCTCAGTCACTGCTATGTCCCTGCTAGCTGGACCTGTGCCTGGCACACAATGCATGAGCACCTAGCTTGGTAAAAATCTGTATAAAATAGGATGAATTCTATCCTAACAATGACTCTCGCACCTCCCCTACTCGAAAAACATCCTGTTTGTGTCTCATAACTGACAGGCACTGATACATAACTCTTTGAGGACAGCTGGCTGCCTCAAAGTGTCCCAAGGGAGTGCTTCTTATGACATTCCAAGCACAGAGCTTGGCACGGGGCCAGCTTTTACATAGGACTTAACTGGCCTGCAGAGGTGACCTGGGCCCGGAAAGTGGCAGTGACCTCAGTGACCGATCTCTGCCCCTAACACCAAACAGAGGTACTGTCCCATGGGAGGCACTCAAAAAAGTGGATGAACAGATGGGTGGCAGGCCCCTTCTATCTGCCTGATTGGCTGGCTCTTGATTCACTCCTTCAATAAATACATATTTATTCAGCACCTACATTTTCCAGACATTATCCCGTATACTAGGGGCACAGCAATGGAAGAAATAGATTCACTCTGGTCTCATGGCCCTCAGTCTCATGAAGGTGGTAGAGAGAGCCAAGAATGGTTAGAGATAAAAGGAGGTAACAGGCATGCCCCTAAGAGAGGGAGGGAACCTAGGCTGGAGGAAAGGGTCAGGCCCAACTTCCCTACAAATAGGAATGTAAGCAAACTCAGAACTCAAGTATGGGAACTGGGTGGGTATCTGGAAGGGAAAGAGGGTTCTATAGGTAGGAAAGAGAATGAAGCTGGGAGGCAGCTATTGTGCCTGGAGTACAGTGACACAATGGAGGGGGGAGAAAGGAGGCTGGAGAGAACAGATCCTGGAGGGCCCAGTGAACTTCCAGATTTGATCCCAAGGGGAAGGGACATTATCTGGCTCCCTGTGGAGAATGAACAGGAGGGGTCCAGGGGTTGTTGTTCAAACTTCAGCATCAGAGCCTGGGCCACAGAGGTGGAGCACCTGGCTACGCTCCTGGCAAAGGGACAATGAGGCTGCTTCAGGAGAGCCGGCAGGACCTCAGGGCTTCCTGAGATGAAAAGCTACAACCCGGGCCTTTCCGGGCCTGTCTGTGGTAAAGAACAGAAGGGCTGCCTGTTTACCTTCCACATCCGGACCAGAGGCCCTGCGCGGGTGGAAGGCTTCCCAGAGGGAAGGGAACATGTGGTGTTCTGCAGGACACATAATATCTCCTCCAGCCTCCTCAGAGGCACTGCAGGGCCCACAGCCTCCACAGCCAAGTCTCCAGCCCACTTGGAGGACACTACTGAACAAGGTACTCCGCCTCTCCTGGCTTAGTTTTCTTGACCAGCAACACCCAGAGTATGCCCCCAAACCACAGGGGCTCCATCCATCACCCTGTGTCTGAGATAATCCAGATGAGTAAGAGATTGCTGCCTCTTTCTAAGAAATCTTGCTTTCAGGGCCCCTTAAATACTTAACGTGTACAGGGACGCTGGGATGGCTCAGTGGGTTAAGCGCTCACTTTGCAGCACCGGGGACCCAGGATCGAATCCTGGCCCTGGCCCGTGCGGACCCATGTGCTGACCAATATGCTGAACTGGGGAGTGCCCCCAGTTCAGTTCTCTCTCTGTCTTTGTATCTCTCTCTCTCTGTCAAAAACAATAAAAACAATAAAAAATTAAAAAAAAACTTAACGTGTACATATCTAGCATCCAAACTTGCTAAAACTCAGTGTCGATATTCAAAGAGCAGCTGGCTTCAAATTTAAATATCGTAAGACATCTCTGATGCCTTAATTCTTTGGCTATAGTTTCCTGGTTGAAGACTTCCCAACCCTTACTCCTCCAACAGAAGTCCAGATCCCCAGATCCTACAAGATGAGACCTCAAGAAACTTCACTCCAAACCCCCACCTCAGTAGACAGCGTAATTATTAAAACAGCCACCATTTACTGATCTCTGCAATGTGCCAGACAAGTCCATGACATCACCTCACTGAGTCCTGACAACTCTGATGTTACTGGCCCTGTTTTGTAGATGAGAAAACCAAGGCTTCGTTGCCCAAGGTCCCTAGGGCAGTAAGTACCAGAACAGGTCAGGGCCCGAGCCTCTCTGCCTTCATGGCCTGTGTTCCTGGGAAGGCGAGTCTACTGCCTCCAATAAAGGAGAAAGCCCGAGAGCACAAGGCAGGGGCCCAGCTGCAGCCTCTGCTCAACCTAGCCTGTGTACCTGCTCGCTCTCTGCTATGAGGCCTCTCAGTTGGGTGATGAGCTGGGCCCATCCAGTTGACCTTTCATCAGGAAACTCTCTGGTAGCAGCTGGAACCTTGGCCTAGCACCTCATAGCCAAAGTGCACATGACAGCAAGATGACTTGAGCCCTTCTGATAGCTAGAGGCCTCTGCTGTCAACCACAGGAACACGCTTGAGACTTCCACAAAGATCCTCCCTCTTGACAGAGATTTCTAGGTTTATTAAAAAGCAATGAAGTCGAGAAGGCAACACCCAAGCCAGGTTGGCTGTACTCTTACCACATGCTTTTCAGACCAGGATTCATTCTTTGGCTGGTTTAGACCTTCAATTTCAAAAATATCTAGTTTGTGCTTGTCTACAAAGGAATGTAGCTGGGAACCTCCCACCAGCAACATAGAAAACAACTCCCACTGCCATCACCTGTTCCTTGAGATGAAGCCAAATATAGGCAGACCGAACCCAGAAAACCAAGTCAACTCCCCACTTCAAACTACCATTTAGACAGGTTCCCCCAGAGGTGCTATGGCTGAGATGCTGAGAAGGTGAAATGCCACTGCACTGGCATGACTCTAGGCAACTGAAGCACGAACACCACCACCTCTATCCTCTCACGGTACCTCATCCTCTAGGACCCAAATCGTAGGTGCTTAATGCTCTCCCATGCCTGAAGTCCAAGGATCACCGAGATAGCCCAAGTCTTACTACTGGGGTGTGAAGTGAGAGGAAAGAGAACAATCACTCAGCCCTGACATGGGAGAAATAACCCAAAAGGAAAAGAGTACAGTTTGATTCTTAGTTGTGTCATTTATTGGCTGAGTGAACTTGGGCAAGTCACATAACCTCCTGAATCTGTTTCCTCATCTGTAAGGTAGGGATAAAAACATAAGGCTGATGTGAGGAAAGGCTTTAGAAACAGATGGAAAAGTGCTTTATGCTTTATGAGCTGTCACGGCATCTGTCCCAGCATCAATAAAAAATGACACACTTCCATGGTGTTCCACTTGACTGGGAGCCCCATGAGGACAAGGATGTTTGTTTTCGTCACAGCTGTGTACCCCATGCCTAAAACAGTGACTGGCATGAAATGAATATTTGGAGAAGTCGTGCTTCTTGTTGAATTCAGAATAAAATCCATGATCCTCAGCAGAAGCACCTTCAGGCTGCAGTCACCTTTTGACCTCATCTTACACCACACACTGCCCCCTTGGCCCCAACTTCGATTTCTCTCCTCCCACGCTCCTCAGGTCTCCTGCCTGGGTCACTCACTCTTCTCCCAGGCTGGATCCTGCTCACCCTCCAGGTCTCATTTCAATGTCACCACCTCAGAAAGGGCTTCCCCTAAAGGCTCTTGCCCAATCTATGGCCAAGTTCCCCAATCTATCCTTGATAGGGCTCTGCTTTTTTCCTTCACAAACAATGATCACAATTTGGAACACTATATATTTGGGATTCTTATTGTTGTTGCTGTTTAATGCCTCTCCTCCCCACTGGGTTCTAAATTCTGTGAGGACCAAAACTATTTCATTGACATCTTTTTACCCAGTGCCTTGTTTATAGTACATACAAGATACATGCTCAGTAAACGCTGACTTGCCTGGATGACCCCATCTTCTCTGTCAATGACATTGGGATCAATTATTAAACAACAGGGAGAAGGCTTCTCCTCCTCATCTATCTATTGCTCTACCTCTCCCTCCTCTTGCATAAGCCATTTTCTTCCTCCACCATTCATTCCAAATCTACCAAAAAGGACACAAATCAAAAATAGAATCTCATGGAACAAACACCCCTGTGTGGCCCATATGGCTGGCAGCTCTCACTTATGAGAACTCCCACCACTCTAGTCTCTACCCTAATAAACTGCCAATCCGTGAAGAGTTAGAACTTTCTCATCCTAATCACCGTGGCAAAGTGACAGCCCTGCTGGCATAATGGGCTAAGCCAGCTAGGCGATGAAGTCTCCTCTGCCCAGCTGCTTTTCTGGGTGGAAAGCCCTTTTCCTTGTAGAGTTTCCATCCATGGAAGAGGCAGTGAGCAATGCAAAGCATTATAACCATTTTTCCTCCAGCTATTTCTAGGCACACAAATAACATCTGAAGATTCAAGGTCAGCTTGAGAAAACAATTGGGCCAGGAAATACTCAAACCAGAGTAGAAGCAACAGAGCCCCAAAAAGTTAAAGTTGAGAGCCATGCCTTTATGGAGTTTCCTGGCTTTTCCCAGACAGACAGCTCCAAATGCAAAGCTTGATAAGGATTGTTTCTGTGAGGCCATTAATTCCATTGATAGGGGATTCAATTGGAGCTTAGGAAAAAAAACAAAAATTACATGGAATTTTTCAGGGATAAATGTCTTTTTTTTTTTTTCCAAAAGTCAACAAACATTACATATCCAGTATATACCATTCTGAAATCCATCAACTCACTGTTTCATCAGTAATTAGTACTGTGTTCTGGCTTTTCTATCTCCACACATCTTAGATTTCATCTCTTTCACAAAACCTGGATTGCCAAGTATCTCCCAGAAGTCAAATTGAAGTGATTAATCCTAAATGAGTATTTCTGTACATCTGCCACTTGGGGGCAAATTTTGAACTGGCAGTTAATTTAGAGGGTTGGCATCGTTCACCAGGTTATTGTGTGTACAGAATAAGTTGCCTTTGTATAAAAGTGTCGCTTGGAGCCTTCTAAAACAAAAACAAACAAAAAAATTTTCCACTGTTATGGTTCACAGAAACATGAAGACAGACCCTAAAAATATGTACTGTATGGTGAGAGGAATTTTGAGGAGCCAACTCTTAATTAGCTGTGGTAATGAGGGTAAGGGAGGAGTCAGAAGAAGAAAAACACTGATAGGGCAACCCCCTTTTTACTGCCATTTGGTTCAACCACCTTTTATCAGAACTGTCTGTCACTAAGGAGCAAAAGAATATGGATTTTTCTCTTTCCCAGTAACAGGACTAAACTATAGCAATCCAGTCATGAGGAAAGAAGGAACTAAAGGAGAGGCAGAGACAAGATCAAAACCATGCAAGTAATCTAAGGTCAAAGGTTGCAAATGGGTAGATCTTGGGGCCAAATAGGCCCCATTTTGTACAGCCTGTAGGTTTTTTGTTTTCAGTTGTTTTTAAGTTGAATTAATTGCCCCATAAAACTCTGGGTTTCCAAATTCTTGGAAAAGGAAGTCCCGGGCCCTCATCCTCACCTACCCATAATCAGCTAAAGCAGGGTAGTGGCTGCCCCATCCCCACCTAGGTGACTTCACTGGTTTGTCACCTGCCCTATGATAATCCAGGACAACAGCCCTCAACTCCAGAAGAAAACCAGGAGATTCAACATCTATTTCCACCACAACGGCCCAGATGACAGGACCACCCACTCAGAGTAACAAGCTTCAGGCCAAGCCAGAGCCAACTGTTCTCTATTCCTGAAAGGGGACTGAGGGCAGAGATGCCCCAGCTCAGTTTCCAGCCTCCTTTAACCTGCATACCATCATGCTCCTATGCTCCTATGCTCCCACAGACGGTTTGAAATCCCAGGTGGGAGTGGAGGGTGTCATGTAGTCCCCAACTCTCCTGGGTAGAAACACCAATTTCCTGGGGGGCCTAGGTGGCATTCTTTCCAGGCACCCTATCTAAGTGGTGGGGTGGGGAGGCTGAAATGGGGCAAATGGAGGAGAAAAGAAGGCATGGTCAGGAAAATGTTAGCAACACCAGATATACTGGCTCTGGAGGGCCCTTGGAGGAAGGGCCCTCCCTTGAACTGCCAACACTTTCCAATTGCTGCTAAGAATGAGCAGCTATTTCCACTAAAGATCAGAAAAGCACTAAAGTTTCCACACATTGAAGACAGACCTAGAGATTTTTGGCTGGGCTGCCAACTGCCTCTCCCTCTCCCTCCTTCCCTCAACTCTTGCTTCAAGCTACCTAAGGAGCAGGTGAACCAGCACTTCAAAGAGACGATTTCCAAAGTGTCCACAAAAACAAAATCCCAAGGATATGACCATGAGGTGCCAGCCCTGGAACTATTACCAGCCCATCAAAAAGTGGTGCTATCCTCACCAACTTCCTGAGGCCACATGAGGCTCAGTTTCCTGACAGTTAACCCCAAAACTTGGCTCCAGGTGCACAAGGCAGCTCAGGAATCAAGCAGCAGCTTGAGCAATCCAAGGGCAACCATCTTTCTAGATGATGGCTGTGGCTTTTGCCGGTCCCTCCCCTCAACCATGGTTTCCACCAGCTCCTCCTTGGCTGACTCAAATACCTATGAAATCAAAGTAAAAACAACATGCTTGCAGCTTCTAGGCTAGCCCTTTACCCATCCATCTGATACCAGACTGGGCCACGTAACTAAGCTTTTCCCACATAGAAATTCTAGAAGCCATTGACAGGGAGCACTTGTAAAGTCTGATGTCCTTGGCCAGGAGATGCATCCCTCTTGCCTAGATCTGTCCAGGATAGTTTCAGGAAAGGCTGGACCCCAAGGTGACTCCTCAACCCTGGGGACTTAAGAAACTTTGCCAAGAACCAAACATCAGGACTCATCCGAAAACTGATTTGTAAGAGAGGTAGCCATGAAAACCTGGGCTCCTAGACAAAAAGAGCACATGTGGAAAAATCCTTTCCAAACCAAGGAAAGCCAAGCCAATGGGCCTATTTCAGTTAGACTGTAAGCAGTAAACCAAAGACCACATTCACACCTACATGATACTCTAGTCTTAGGTTCAATTCCATCACTTCATTCATTGTCCATTTTACCCTCCAGAATGTAACTGCTATGAGAAAGAGCTACATTGCTTTTCTTTCTAGCTATATCTCAAAGCCTAACAGTGATTGACTGGGTAAATGTCAGATGAAGGGGGTTGGGAGTGGAATACTAACACATCACAGGATGTGAACCACAGGAAACTTGCATGGCTCTCCTGCTTAATCCTCCAACTTCCTTCTGAAACTATTGGGATATTTTTTAAGGAGAGGCGGGTACAAGGGGCACTCTCAAGTGTATCCTGATCCTACATTAGCAATTCAGAGGTTTCATCAAGAAAATGGACTTCTTAAAAGCATGAAACGAGACACTGCACTATAACCCCATCTGAGTGAATTACCCATGGTTTATTTGGAATTCTAAGGAACAGGCACCTCAAAATACATAAATCTCCTTAACCAGGCCTGTATCTTCTTATGACTGCCTTCTGCCATATAAATAGTAAGCCAGCTTGCATATTTTGCATTAATGTCTTCACAAGGACTGGCTTGAGTTTATTTTTGTTGCTTTCATTTTAGGACTGTGTTTACGCCTCTAGGTTAGACTTTCAACCAGAAGAAAAATGACAAGATGCAAATCTTGTTCTTTTTTCAAAGATGCTCCAGACGGTTCCTGGAGGCACATGGGAAGATTAACAACTCATAGATGTCAACTTACTGGCACTGATGGTTTTCCAAAATGGTTTCTCTGGATTAGATACATTAACCTAGTCCTAGATCTCCATTTCCACATTTCTTAATGATGGAGCCTCTCGTCCTCAGAGCAGCCAAATTTACCTATAGTGCCTAACTTAGCACCCTGCCTGTGGGCCACAAATCCCAGACTATAACAGCCAGTTACCCAAGAAAGCACTGAAGGGGAAATGGCTCAGAAAAAGATGTCTCTGAAAAAACAGCAGCATTTTGAGGAGTAAAAATAGTAAGAATATTTTTAATTTGGAAAAAAAAAAAAAAAAAGGTTGGACCTAGCTAAGAATACTTCAAAGATGACGCCTCTCCTCAACACACTTGTGATTTATCTCCTGCCCAGCTTTTCAATCCACTTGCCTCTTCTAGACAACTGAACACACCCACAAACTCCCATTTTAATTCAATCAACACCCCCCCCTCCCCCAAGGCCAGGCTTGGCAGTGACAGCCTTGAACAATGACATCACCCCAGGTTTGCCTCCTTGGCAGGGTCACCAATATTGTTTGCAGTGAACTTCCTGTCAAGGCTCTTAAGGCAGGAAACTAGTCCTGGGCCTTGAGTCCTGGGCCTGTTCTGAGCCATCCTGTCAAGCTGAAACAAAGACTTTCTGTGTTTTTTTCCTTTAAAAAAAAAACACAACAAAACTTCCCTGCACTTTTAACAAGCACCTTAATTACAGCTAAAGAATTAAATATATTTACGGATGACCTCATGCCTGCTGATAATTAGCAATTTAAAAGACATGGCCCATCCTTAGATGGTTGGTTCCTTCTCCTTCCCCAGCTTCTTCCAAAGAGTTCAGGTTAATTACTAAGTTTGACCTTCCAAATGAAGCAGGTCTGGCCAGTCAGCGCCCCTCCCCCAGGGCTCCTGGACGGAAAGGGTTGTTCCTCCTTATCCTGAGTGGAAACTGCACATTGGAGAGGGCTGATGTGCCTGGAATAATGACGTGGGAGGGGTGACAGGTTTCTGGGGGCCCCACTCTAAGTGTCAGCAACTTTAACACCAGTAATTTAACCCTGGCACAATCATGGGGAAAAAACTGGCTCATCTCTGAGGCAGAAAGTGTTTGGATATGCTGAATCCTACCGTGTTTCCCCGAAAGTAAGACATCCCCCGAAAATAAGACCTACTTATAGTTTTGCCTCTCGCTGAAATACATATAAGGTATCCCCCTGAAAATAAGACCTAGCGCATCTTTGGGAGCAAAAATTAATATAAGACACTGTCTTATTTTCGGGGAAACAGGGTAGTTGCAAGGAAGGGAGATCTCTCCCAGCAGACTCCCAGGAAGACATGAACCTTCAAGTGTGCGCTCAGTTCTCCTGGTGTACGAATCACAACAGAAAGTACAGCTGACTCGAGCTATTATTTTCTACGCACTTTTCTGTGAGGGGTGTGAATATCCTGGTTTGGAAAGTAAAACAAAGTCCAACCTGCTGACAACAATGGGCAGCCCCCCAACCCCCAACACTAGTCAGTCGTTGCTCCCTTGTAACATTTTCCAAATTTGCTTCGGGCCTGCCCCCTGCTCTGGGAGAGGCTGGGAGGCGGACATTCTTCTCATTCTTTTGCCTTATTAGGTTGTGCATTTGATTGCTTTTGGGGGATAAAGGCTAAGATGAGGAATGGCATCAGGAAGTGACCTCGGGAAGGGGAGGGGGCAGGAGGAAGGCAGAAGAGAGGGTTAAGCAGCAGACCTGAGAAGCAGTGGGGAAGGAGGCTTGGAAGGTGCATGGCTCCACTAAGCCCTCTAAAGGGCCCTGGTTCCAGGTCAACAGCTGGTCAATAGCTCCTATATACCTCTAGGCCCCCCCTCATGACAGCATTTTGGGGCAGTTATTTTTGGGGTTATCAGTGGGAAGCTTTTCCTGTTTCCACATCACTACCAGTTGAGAAAAGGCAGCCTGACTGGAGGCTGTGGGCTGTTTCTAACTTGTCAGTAGTTTTTTGTTTCTTTTCTTTGTTCTTGTTTTGGGGGAAGGGAACCCCGGGAAAGTGCCCTTGGCTGATCCCAAACTTAATAACAAGCTGAGTTACTCATGAAAGACCCTTGCTGGCAATGCCTATGGCTCATCCAGACACAAAACTGTTCTGGGCCTATAACTGTGAACCGATAAGCTGCCTCCTGGGTAATGAGGCCCAGATGGACCCAGAGGCCAGGGAGAGGGCTACATTATGTCACTAGCAGCTCAAGTGCCAGTTGCCACTTGACAGAGGCTGCTGCTTTGAAGTTGCTGGCTGGGTTTCGGGTTCGCAGCTCCCTGGGGGAGGACTGCAGAAAAGGGGGTATATGGTTTGGTTTTCCCACTGAGCTGCACATTTCAGTGGACCCTTTCAACTCCTTTAAAGGGGAGGCTCAGGCAGCAGACTCCACCTGGCCATAGGATGGCAAGCTGCTGACATAATTTTGAGAAACTACATTTACTGAGTAGGGACAACCTGCCCATCACTTGGTGCCAAGTGCTTCACACATACTATTTATCTCATTTAATCCTAGAATCATCTTGTGAGGTAGGATGATGGCCCTTTGAAAGAGATACTGAGGGATAATCCCTGCCACTTGTCCAGGGCCACACAGCCAGGGTGGAGATGGGTAGGGAACCCAAGTCTGTCTCCTGGCAAAGGTTGTGCTCTGACCCTGACCCTCTTTTGACGCCACACTTTTACCTCCTGGTTCTGTCACCAGAAGCACCCTTCACAGGAGTTTCAGTGCTCTCAGCTCTCAATCCTCACTCCCCCCACCCCCCAGGTCGCAGCTGCTTGGGCCAGGAGACAGTCTGAATCCCAGTGACATCTGAGCCACCTCCTATCGTCTGGTGAGTAGGATGAGTGCTATCGGCTAACCCACTGGCTTGAACAGGTGTCTCCTCCCAGTGCATGGCTCATGCAAGCCACTTTCTGACCCTGAATATTCAGTAGTGTCTCCCTCAGAAACCTCTCCCAAAACATGGTTAGCAGTGCATTCACCAACTATACAATTAACGAGCCCCAAGTGCAAGCCTGAGAATTTCCACCTCCCTAACACATCTGCCTTTCCAAAGGGCAAAGAGGCACCTCTTAAGGATTGTCAGGCAGACCCTGCCTGAAAGGCATAACAAACTGGAGAAGGAAAACAAACAAGCTGTGCTAATATCCTGCAGCTCTCTCCCTAAGCTCTGGTGCCAAGCTACAGAGGGTGGTTCATTCCAGGAGACACTTGCCACCTTCGTTATCCCCACCAAATCCTCCCACAGCAAACTTACTGGTCCCAGGCAGCCTAACAGATGGAGGACAGGTTCTACTGGATGACTTCAGCCACTACTTTATTTGCATGAGCTGAGCTATGTCACGGTTCTCAAGCATCATCTGTGAGAGAAAAAAGCCAACCTGAAACCACACAAAGAAAGAGGCATGGGCCAGCACCCCAACCTTACGTCGCAGCAGGACTGGAGTGTAACTCAAGTATGTCAATTCTGGGAAAGCATTATCAAGGGCAATGCAGTATTTGAGTCACTCATTTACATTTGGCCATGAACATCTGAATGAGATTTAAAAAATTTTTTTTAAATACACTGGAGTATTTCCTGGGATGGGAACTCCGCGTTCCACAAGCCAGCTAGCTCTAAGACATTTATTTAGAAAAAGAACAGCACCTGGAAGCTGAGCTTGGCAGGCAAGAACAAACACTCAAGGCAGAGCACTTCTAGGATACCCTCATTCCAGCGACAGCATGTTAACTGTGGCAACAGCAAACCAGCCAGCCTGTCAGGAGTTAACCCCATTCATTTCCATGATCTCAATACAGTACTGATAGGCCCAGCTTTGGTCATCTAGACGAGGAGGCAGTGGCAGCCCCACATGCCAGAGGGGCCATAAGGCACAAGGCTTGGAAAGACCCTTGGACACAGGAAGGCAGTCTCTCTTTTCCTTTTTTCTTAAGGCTGCGCTTATTCTGAGACCATCAGCAAGCTGAAAGCAAATGCCTCAAAAGGATCAGTCAGAACAGAATCTCACCTGAGGAAGAGTCTAGCCTGCCCACTATACTGGTGAAAACAAGTGGACAAGTGAATGGATACAGATTCAGAACCAGGGATCTTGCTATTCAGAGGTTTCAAGGCATGGCTAAGAAACACCCAACATGATGCCTCAAAACATAAAACTCCCCAAATACAACACTCATCCAGGGAAGGAACTGACTGCCAGCACTGCTCTTAAGAGGCAACTAAGAAAAGTTGTTCAATTGTACACACAGGACTCCCTAACACTTGCCCCCAGAAACCTGCCCACAGCTAGGGCAAAGGCCCATCCCTCCTGCACACTCACCTCCTTTATGAAAGTTTCCATGACTGACCCCACCTGCCCTTATTCACCCCTTTCCTCTCCTGGGACACGGCTAGAGTGCTGTGAGCTTGTCGGTGTGCCGCTTACTGTCCTTCTGAGGTCTCATGTGGCTTTGCTCTCTCCCCAACTACACCGTGAGCTCCTTGGGAGTATGGGCCGGGTCTCCGGTTTCTCTTATACCCCCAAAGGCTCAGCGCAGAGATCTGCTCCGCAGAGGGGCCCAGCAAAGGCTGTCGTCTGGCCCTGGCGGTCATGTTTCTACCTGAGTGCTGGACTCCAGGGCCCACGAAGCTCCAACTCATGTTACACAAGAAGCTAGTAGCTATAAAATGCAGACCCACTTTGGTCAGCAGCCCCTAATTCTGTCACCCAAATGAGGACTGCTGGAAGTCTTTCAAAAGGTCTTCCAAAACTTTACAGTGTGTTGGAAAGAGACAGATTCCCCCTCATGAAAGGCTTTTCTATCAGCAGGAACAGCTTGGAGCAGGTTCAGCTCAGCATAAATGCATAATAAGCCACCCACCGTGGAAACTTACAGCTGTATCCCAAACAGCGGGTAGGACTCAATATAATCGGACATGTTTTCCATTTGCCATACACTTTCTTCCCACTCTGAATCAGGTTTGAAAAGGGGAAATTTTATTTTTGTAATTAAGGGGATAAGGATAAAAATGTACACACACTCATCTCCCCTCCTATACAGCTACTTAAAAGATTTAACAACTTCACATGGGTATGCTGCCAGGAGAGCGGAAACCTCGCCATCTTTCCAGCTGAAGCACCTGGGGCTGGCCATGCCATTATAGGACATTTTCATATTCACTCCCTTCTTTATATTCTGTTGACATGTGATTTTTGCTGCCAATCGCAGGAAGGGCAGGGCAGAGAGAATCCCAGCCATTTCACAAGGGACACTTTATGATCCATGAACTTAGCCTCTTGCAGGGTGCTGTGTACACAGTTAGGAGTATCTACTTATAGCCCTAAGCTCTGTCACTGTTCCTCCCTCCCTGAGTAAAAGCCCCATAACTAATTTGACAAGGCGTGCTGCCTCCAACTGGGGGGCCATGGACCAAATTAAATTGCCCATGTTCCTGGACTGGCTTTCAGTGGGGTCTGGAAAGCTGAACACCCCTGATGAATTGGTCTTTATGTCTAACTCTCTGAACTGGAACCACCCTAGTTATAGCTCCCCTGACCAAAGGAAATAAGGGGGAAATACTGAGTAAATGGAAGATGGCTTTAGAGAGAAAGGGAGGACCTAGAAGAGCCAGTTTTTAAAAATTGGGTTTCCTGGCTTCCCACTTCAAAGAGGGAGACACAACATTTTACCAGAGATGCTTTGTAAACCAAGCAGCCTCTTGATGGGACCAAAGGGGGCTGGAATTTGTTCATGGGATAAAAGTTAAGCTCTCTAAGAGAGACACTACAAAGCCATATGAGTACACAGTGCCGTAAAACTCCAGATTTAAAAGTTACCAAGGCTTTAATCAAACACAGGTGTCTCCTGCAGCAATGATCACAAAGATAATTGAAGCTTTTGTTTGGTTTAATGTTCTACAGTCCTGGGATTTCCACTTTAGAAGTCAGTTCTGGTTTGGCCTGTCCAGGGAGCCTGAGAGGAAAGGAAAGGCTGCAGTGACAGAGTTCTGGAAGCACAACATTCCTGGCCTACTGAAGTCTCAGAGGGACTGAATTTGCAGACTATAGGCCTCATCACCATTTCCAACAACAAAGCTCTAAGAGATCCGACAGTGCCCATCTTTTCTACATGCCCTGCTCTGAACCACTCTGGCTTTCTTTCTGCTCAAGAGCCTCCACACTTTCGTTCACTCTGCTCGGAACTCTCTGCTGGAGTGCTCTCTTGGCTCTCTCTTTCTCACCCCTTAGGGAACAGCTAAAATGTCATGCCTCCCGAGACCTTCCTCTTGATCTAAAATACCTGCATGTCCTCCTCTCCTTACCAACCTCTCCCCCAGGCTATTACCAATCATTATACCAGGGATTCCCAACCCCGTGCCTGCGGGTGCCATGGTGCGCATGCCTGCGGGCGCCATGGTGCCCACAGCCCGATTTGTATGCGCCCACCATTATTTGACTGCATCAGAAGTTTTCCATAAAACCTACCGGTAAGTAAAACTATAATTTATTTTTATACATTTGTTAGAATTTTAAAATATTGTTTGAGTATCTACACAGGTTTATTATATTCGTTGGTATGTTTGCGATAGCGTATGTGTAAGTTCTTCCCTAGCTTTCGCCTTTGTACATGTAGCGTCTTGTTTAAGCCGCTGCACTCTTTAAACTCTCCTCCACCCAACCAGGAGATGCGAGGTTGCCATTTGGATTGCGGTTGCTGGACTGATCGGGTCGTGATGGTTAGCTAGGATCACAGTGTTTTGATGTATTCGATTTTAAATGAACTCAAAGCGAGGTAAGTAATCTATTATTATGGTGGCAATTTGATATGATACTGTAGTTCTATAATTATTTTTATTTTTATTTTTTTAGTCCTAAAATGAGTGGACCAAATAAGAGAAAACGAACCTATAATTTTAACACAGACTGGGAGGAATCATATTGTTTCATTAATTTAAAAGGTTAATGCGTTTGCCTGTTGTGTGGCAGTAGTATTGCAGTGCCGAA
>PVKE010019000.1:0-28930 GCA_004027555.1 Craseonycteris thonglongyai | reverse complement strand
GCCACGAGGACCGAGGATCGAATCCCGGCTCCGGCCCAGGCAGGACCCACATGCTGAACTGGGGAGTTCCCACAGTTCGGTTCTCTAACTGTCTCTGTCTCTGTCTCTCTCTCTATCTGTCAAAAGTAAAATAGAAATAAATATGCACTGAAGATAAAATAATTACTCTCTATAAATATAAAAAGATATAAAAAAAAAACAAACAAAACAAACAAACAAAAAAAAAACAAAAAAAAAACTTGCATCTCTGGTAAGTTGGGACTTGCTACCTTTTCAAACAGCCCACTCCCTCTTTGGACACCTGTTAGGACATTCTACTGGAGATCGAAATGAAAACTTGACTGGTCTCAACCTTCACTCAGGCCCTGGAGGCCTCACATAAAGGTCAACTTCCACGTAATTTCCAGGCAGTTCACTGAGATCTAACTCAATCACATGGCATTCTGGCTGTGGTTTTCATTTACTCACTGTTGACTGAATGTTGGCTGACAGAATAACTGTGTATGTATTAGGGAGGGGGGACTGGGTACTAGAGAGCATGAGGAAGTAGCAATGGTACTGATCATGAACTTGGGAGGCAAGGTTTGATCCTGGCTCTGCCACGCCTGGACTCTGGTTAGGTTATTCTACCTCTTTGCCCCAAGGGTAACAAGGGGAACAGACTATTGGGTCTCTATTTAAGTTGCTCAGATATTTATATAATGCCTATGTCACCACCTTCTAATTCTAGCAACCTCAAGCCTAGAACAGAATACTCTTAAGAAAGAGGCACAGTGGCACCAAGATAGGGTGGTAAGAAACCAGTCCAAGTGTCCCAGGACCCCTACCCTTTAATTTTTGTGAGGATGGGGGCCCTATCTTATTTACTCCAGCAGCACCCCTTGCCCTGGCCAGTGTTCAACACAGTTCAGCCTGGGATGGTCAGCATTCAATGTCTGTCTGCTCCTCATTCAATTAACATTTTCTGCAGACTCAGTGGGATCCTGGGAACATACAGGCAGAGTCCCTGCATTTAAGGCTTTCCTATCAAGAGAGAGGAGTATACATATGAAGGTAACAGTGTGGTAAGTCCTTTATAATAATCAGATAGCACTTCACAGTTAGGGATTCTTTTCATATACATTATCTCATTCAGTCCTCCATACTGCCCTGTGAGACAAGTGGAATCTTCCCTGTTTTACATGAGGAAATGGGGCAAAGGCTTGGAATTCAAATCCTAATGGTCTCTCAAACTCTAGTTATCTCAGATTCTGGCTGCACCCTCTAGTCAAGGCGGCTGCCCACTCTAACTATGGCTCTCTGCCTCTGGCAGCTCTTATTGCCATGGAGTCTGTATTTTCCTTAAGGAGTGATGGGTCATGATTCAGGAACAAGATGCTTTGTGGGCCCTTTCCTCAGGAGGGGGACTAGGCCCCTTACCCAGCCCCCAGTGGGGACCCAGCTGGTTCTGGGGGACAGAAATGGCAGGAATGTCCCACTTACCTGGGGCATAGCTTAGCACCCTCACACTCGGCTCCTCTAAGGCCAGGACCTGGGACATCATGTCACGGGCAGCCTTCCCTGAACAATACATTGTCCAGCCCTTGTAGGGCTGCAGAGCACAGATGGACGAGATGTTAACCACCGTCCTGCTAAGGCCAGGACTGTCTGGGAAGGCCTTCAGGATGCTGGAAGTCAGGCAGAACATAGAGGTCAAGTTCAGACCCCAGTAGTTGTTCATTTCAGCTGGATCTGCCAGGTCCACGAAGCATTTAGATATATCACCAAGAGTGCCTGAAAGACCAGACCTTATGAATCACCCAGTGCCAACGGCGCTTTCTCTTCCCCAGCCCTCTCCAAATTCCCCCCAGACATCGCATTCCCATCCAGACCCAGAGGAGTCTCCCTACAGCTTCTGAAGATGCCTCCCCCTTCCCAGCTCCGTAGGCACACACATACCGAGGCACCCACTCCCCCCAAGTTGCAGACCGACCAGGCTCCGCTCTGGGACCGGGGAAGAGCTCAGGGAATCCTTTGGAGGACTGGGGAAATGTACATGTGCTGGGAGACCCCAAGCCCTGACTCAGGCCTCCGCCAGAGGGCGCCGAGCAAGGCAATCGGGAAAGTTCCACAGGCGGTTTGGAAAACCTGGCCTTTAAGAGGGGAAAGGGAAGGCGAGAGGGTAGGAACGGAATGAGCCGTCCCGACCGCACTGGGCCTTCCTCGATGAAACAACTAGGGCTGCTAGGTGTCTTTCTGGACTCCTAGCTGTGGCCTTTAAAGTTCCGAGCAGTGGGGGCAGTGAAAGGGAGGGGAAACGTAAAGCGATGGTAAGTGCGTATTCAAGGGCTCACAAGGTGTGTCCACCCGCTGCTCTTACCTGCGTTGTTGATGAGCAGCACTCGCTGCAGCCCCTCGGGCCTGGGGAGGTCGCGCACGGCGCCGAGCAGCCGCTGCAAGCCGGCCTCGGAGCCCAGGTCTGCAGGCACCCGCACCACGCGCAGGCCCGCCCGCGCAGCGCCCAGCTCGGCCTCCAGCTGCCGCAGCGCCTCGTCGTTGCGTGCGGTTAGGGCCAGCACGGAGCCGGGCGACAGCAGCGGGGCCAGCAGCAGGGCCAACGCCCGGCCGAAGCCGCGGGAAGCCCCGGTCAGCACGCACACGGTGCGCCCCAGAGAACCCTCCTGGCCGCGGCACGACTCCATACCTGGGAGGTCCGCCCACTAGCGACACAACCCAAGACCCAGCAGGAAGAGGGTCGGGCGCGGTGGGCGGGGCTGCCTTTGGAGGAAGCGGACGCCCCCCGCCCGGCGGGGGCCGGAACCTGGGGCTTCCGGATCCGGGCGCCCAGCCGGCGGCGCCTGGGCCGCCCGCACGTGGCAAGAAACGTCAGCTCCTTCTTGGGAGGAGTCAGCGCGGAAAAACTAAAAAAAGGGCGGGGAGGCACAGCCCCCCACGGGAAATTCTAATGCTGTTCGGAGCTGGGCACTGCTGCACGTGCAGTCCCTCAACGGGGACTCCCCCCAAGTCCAGACCAACTTCCTTGCACAAGTGACTTCCTGGTCAGGCCTGCCTGCCCTGAGCTGAGCACTTGGCCGGCAAAGGCCCTGACTGAAGCCCATGCCAGCTTAGGGGCTGGAGTCCCTACTGGGCTTGGGGAGCTACCTCTGGGAGCACCACAGTCGCTCCTGCCTTCCCAGGCTCTGAGCAGCTTGGTGCTGGCGCCGGTTTCCCTGCCTCTCAGATTTCTGACTGCTCCTTTCCCCAAATGTTCTTGTGGACCCTGGGATTCTGCATCCACTCGTGCCACACACTTCCTAGTAGGCAATTCCATCCACTTCTAGCTTCAGGTTTACGGAGATGATCACCTACGTCCTTCCTGTCCAGACCTGGGATTCCGAAAACCCACATTTCTATCTTTTTCCAAGGAGAGAGGGAAGATGGTAATGTTGGCTACTCCTTTTCAGGAGGAGTCTCTTCAGAGTTTAGCAAGGGCAGTAAGTAACCTCAGATAGCCTAATTCTAAGGTGACCAACCGTCCTCCTTTAAGGGAGGACAGCCAGCCCTTCTTTTGAAAGTTCTGTCCTCCCTCGAAAAGTGTCCTCCTAGATGTCCTCCTTTTTGATATGTAATACTTGATGTCCTCTTTTTTTTTTTTTTTTGGTCGTGCAATTGATTTTTTTCCTTTTTTTTTTGGTTGTTAAATTTATTGGGGTGACATTGATTGGTAACAATTAGATAGTTTCCGGATGTACAAGTCCACATCACATCACCTATGCTTCACATTATGTGCTCACCACCCAGAATCAACTGTCCTCCTTTTCATTGGAAAAAAGTTGGTCACCTTACTAATTCCTCACAGGGTTTTTTCGTCTGAAGAGAAACATCATGTTGCCTTTCAAGGTTCCTGGAAAAATGAATTTTCCTTCCTTGTGCTTTGGGCTATCATTACTAGTACCAAAACAGTTTGGGAGGGGGGAAGCTTTTCACTTGTCAACATAGGTGACTTTACCACATGCTTTTTTTTTTTTTTTTTAAGATTTATTTTATTGTTTTGACAGAGAGAGAGGCAGAGAGAATGGGGAAAGCCCAGAGTAGTCTCCATAGTTGTATGTCACCATTTGTAGACATAGTTTCATTTCACACAGATGGGGGGTCGGGGGGGGGGGCACAGTGCGGGAACAGGGCAGGGGCCTCCTGCATGGGAGATATGTCCCCTTGATCTGGGGACCGAATTGGGAGCCTCCCATGTGGGAAGCTTGCCCCTGTGAGAATTGAACTGAGGGCCTCCCACATGGGAAACACACCCTAGTTCAGCATATGGGTCCATTCGATTTCCGGATCCTGGGGCTGCATGGTGAGCGCTCAACTGGCTGAGCCATCCTGGCATCCCCATACCACATACTTTTTGTAAAACATACAGTTCTGGTTGTACATCTCTGTGGAACATATTCCAAGAACAAATGAAATTGCAAAGAAACCTTAAACTTCATTTAGTATATTTATTGCGTGAATATGTATAGTATTATTTTGAAACCATTTTATGCAAAGAAAACAACTAATTATGCAAAAGTTGTTAGAGGAAAGAGACCAAGTATGAATTCAAGGAATTTAAGGGCAAAGTCTGTAAAAATTGAATTTGAATTGGAAGCCAGAAAATTGTAGAAATTATTGCAATTACTTTGACATAATAGCACCAAAACCACGTTTTCTCTTTTGGGTGTATGGGTTCTCCTGCAGTATCTATGACTAACCTTTTTAGGAGTTCTGCCTGTAAAAATGGCAGAGATTAAAGTGATGCCAGGTAGTCTGCAGTTGTGTTTTGTTTGACCCAAAGAAAGCTTTTTTTTTTTTTTTCTTTTCTTTAAATTTGAGGTGACATTTCTCAAGTGAGAGATTTGACATAATATCAGAATCCCTAGCTTCTTTGGAATAGTGTGGGTCTGGCAAACTGGGTGCTGGCTGAGGTGAGCAGCAGTGCCACTTGGGAAGCAGGCAGTGCCCTTCAGTTTGCCAAGAGCCTCACCACTCACAGGTGTAGGCATTTGCATTTCCTACTCCAGTTGCAAAGCTGAATTCTTATCCACTGGTGAGAGTCCATGCATTTAGCAGCCCCAGCATTGTGCTGGATTGTGGAGAGCTTGGCCTGGGGCAGGGTTATGAGGGGAGGGGTCAGGTAGGACTCTGTGTACATGTGTACCAAATGTAGCTGCCCTGCTTTTCACTTACCTGATAACAATGGAAGATCAAGATATTAAATCTGATGGCTCCATAACTAACCTCTCCTGTGTTGGTCCAACAGCCTGCTCTTTAAGTAATTTTTAGTAGGTTCTCCTGGCTCTCTTGGCCTCAAAACAAATTGGTGAAAGTACAATGCCATCCATCCAGTCACCTTTTATTGAATTTCTACCATGTGCCAGGCTTTGAAGAAAGGAAGTCCTGATGAAGGGGTGGTAAAAAACCAGACTTAACTTTTTCTGAACCTAGCTGCCTCTTGAAGGAACTTCTGGGAAACAGCCCCCAAGGAGAGTGTGATTTGCCTGGACTGGGTGAGAGCCTGGAAGATCCTTTTCTGAGGAAGATGATTATCTGCCCCACACCTCCTCCCACTGCCAGCCTTATTTCAAATAATACTTCAGTAATTTGTGAGTAAGAGTTCAGGGGCACTATACAGGGTGAAGCAAAAGTAGGTGCACAGTAAATGAAATAAATCTTATAATTTACTGTCTACCTACTTTTGGTTCACCCTGTATTTTGCAGAATACCTTTAACAATAGCACAATAGTTCCCGAATTTGTCTGCACATTGGAGTCCCTGGGGAACTTCAGAAACACTGATACCTGTGTCCTGCAGGCATGGATTTAGGAATATTTTTTATCCAATTTATTTAAACTAAAAAAGTATATAATATAGATAGATAGATAGAACTCTTTTTATGTGTGTATGTGTGTGTGTGTATATATATAGTTCAGCCATTTCTCTCACTCACCTCTTGCACCCACCACTCTGTTCTTCGTGTCTATCAGCATGGGTTATTTATTTATTTGAGGGGAGGGTTCAGTTTCCACATATAAGAGAGATAATATAGTATTTGTCTTTCTCTGACTTATTTCACTTAACATAATACCCTCAAGGTCAAGCCACATGGTTGCAAATGGCAAGATTCCATTCTTTTCTATGGCTGCGTAATACACCATTATACACATGTACCGTTTCTTTATCCAGTTGTCTATTGATGGGCACTTAGGTTGCTTCTATATCTTGGCTAATTTAAATAATGCTTCAGTGAGCGTGGGGGTGCATATATCTTTTCAAACTAGTGTTTTCATTTTCTTCAGATAAATAGAAGTGGAATTGATGGATCATATGGTAATTTTAATTTTAATTTTTTGAGGACCCTCCCTATTGTTTTCCATAGTGGTTGCATAAATTTGCATTCCTACCAACAGTGCACAAGGATTTCCTTTTCTCCACACCCTTGTCAATAATTGTTATGTCTTGTCTTTTTTAAAATAGCTATTCTAACAGGTGTGAGGTGGTATGTCGCTGTGGTTCTGACTTGCATTTTCCTGATGATTAGTGATGTTGAGCATCTTTTCGTGTATCTGTTGTCCATCAGTATGTCTTCTTTGGATAAATGTCTCTTCTTACCTTCGGCCTGCTTTTAAGTTGGATTATTTATTTGTTTTTTATTATTAAGTTGTAGGCATTCTATATATTTTGGATATTAGAGTTGTATCGGATAAATGATTTGCGATTATATTCTCCCATTCAGCAGGTTGCCTTTATGTTTTGTTGATGGTTTCCTTTTCTGTGCAGAAGCTTTTTAGTTTGATGTAGTCCTAGTTATCTGTTTTTGCTTTTGTTGTTTCTGCTTTTTGTGTCAGATTCAAAAACTCATCACCAAGACCTATATCAAGGAACTTACCACCTATGTTTTCTCCTAGGAATTTTGTGATTTCAGGTCTGAGTTCAAGCCTTTAATCCACTTTAAGTTAACTTTTATGCATAGTGTAACATAGTGGTCCAGTTTCATTCCTTTGCATGTGACTGTCCAATTTTCCCAACACCATTGATTGAAGAGACTGTCCTTTCCCCATTGTATATTCTTGGTTCCTTTGTCATAAATTAATTGACTATATACTTGTATGCATTGGTTTATTTCTGGGCTCTTTACTCTGTTTCATTGATTTATGCCAGTATTATACTATTTTGATTACTATAGCTTTGTAATATAATTTGAAATCAGGAAGTATACTGCCTTTAGCTTTGTTCTTTTCTCTCAGGAATTTTCTCTGGGAATTTTTAAAGATCTCTAGGTAATTCTAATGTGCAAGCAAGCTTAGAAACTACTGAAATAGCAATTGACAGTAACATTTTTTAAAAGATACAACATCCTGAATGGTAAGAGATATATTAAAATAAATTTAAAGACCTAAACCTGGTAAAGAACATGAGAAGAAAAATTGGTAAAATTTGGACAAAATCTCTAGGTTAGTTAGTGGCATTGTATCACTTCCTGATTTTGACTACTGAACTGTTGTATGTAAGAGAATGTCCTTGTTTTTGGAAATACACTAAGGTATTTAGAGGTAAAGGGCATCTGTCATGAGCGGGACTTGACTATCAAAGTAGCAGTCTCACGCATGTTTCTGACTTTCCACAATGTCAGACTGTATTAGAATAAAGTCATGGGTCTATTCCTACTGGCTTGGTTTACCACAGGCATTAACCAAAGCTCTGGCCAGAGGATAGCCTCTACTAGTAGAGGTAGAGCAGTTCCACACAAGAGGTCACACAGGTTTGTAAGCAATAGGGTCAGGCAAAGCAAACAGAGTCTTATGATACAGCTCATCTGCACTCCAATAAAGCTGTCCAGATGGTCACACTCCAACCTGCACCTGGAGTTATTTGGATAGGATATTCACTGGGTACACCTTTCATGTGAGGCTTTGGCATGACTGTCACTTTGTGACTGTCATAGCTATCATAATTATTAGAGCCCATTTTATGTTCATAATTAATGCTTTGTACAGCATCGGAACTGCAACTTATCCTCACATGTTTCAGAACAAGAATAGAATTAATAAAGCAAGTGTGGTAAAATGTTAACATTTAGGAAACCTGGGTTAAAGGTATGCAGGAGTTTTTAATACTATTTTTTTCAATTTCTTGAAAGTCTGAAATGATTTCTAAATAACAAAGTTTAAAAAAAATTAACCATATTTTCAACCCCCCCCCCAAAAAGACAAATTTGAAGAACAAATTAAGAAAGAAGAAAAATCAAGAAGGCAAGAGTTCTGCAGAACATTGATCAATTTCTTTGAGTAAATGGCATGAAAAATGGTGGGAGGGACTGCTTTATATTAAAAAGACATGACAATTAATAATATGGATCTTCTTTGGATTCTGATTCAAACAAACCAATGTAAAAAGCATTTTTTAGATAATCGAGGAAATTTCAATATGGATTGGGTATTAGATGATGTCAGGGAGTTATTATTAGCTTTTTAGGTATAATAATGGGATATGGTTATGTTAAAAATGATTAAATTTTTTAGACAAAGTGGTATGAAGTCTGGGATATGTTTTAGAATACTTAAGTAACAAGAAGGAGAAGGAAAAGACGGAAAGGAAAAAGAAGGGGAAGGGGAAGAAAACAGGGATTAGATAAAGCAAAATCTTGATAAGTATTGAATCTAGACTATGGGTATATGGACAAAGAGGAGATATGTAGCAAACCTGACAATCTCTCAGGAGGCTACTTGGCAGGCCTGGTAAGCCCAGTGGCCACAAAAGTAGCCACACAGGATGATCTGATCACAAATTTCTAACTGGACACCCCAGGCCTATATCTTTCTTAGTAAGAGGTTAATCTTTACCGTAAGTGAGCCCTGCCCATTTTTCTTATACATCTACAATAATGTACCTTTGAAATGCCAGAGTAATCTTCTTTTCCAGACTGTTCTAGGCCTAACCACACTCAGAGAAGCACATGCACCTAAACCCCTCCTTATTGTTGCCCAATATCATTCTCTGTGTACTGTAAATATTTGACTTTATCCTTTACCCTCGAATGTAAAAGTACAATATTTTTCCATGTATAAGAGACCCCCATGTATAAGATGACCTCTGCTTTTCTAACACAACATTAAGAAATCAATACACAGGTTACTCCTGTATATAAGATGACCCCAATTTTTGGTCTAACAATTTTAGACAAAAGCATTGTCTTCTACACGAAAAAACATGGTATTTCTCCATTTTGTTCTTGATCCAATCCTAGAGATTTACCTACTTCGCTTTCTCTCACCTCTTCTTAACCTACCACCAGTAGATTTCATGTAACCTTCCTTACATTTTTTCTTTTGATTCTAAATGTATAAAATGAACCACAAAACTAACATTTTCCAGAGCATTTTAAAAATCTATTGAGGTCTTGCTTCTGGGAATGTCCTCAGTTTGGCTCAAATGAACTCTAATAAATTCTTTTAATATTTTTCTATAGGTTTGGACTTTCTTTGATAGGTATATTGTAATCCATTATATTATTTCCTTTCTTTTGTGTATTGAAAAAATTTTATAATAAAACAATTTTTAAACCTTGGAAACTGGTAAAAAAAAAAGTACTAAAACATTAGGATGTTTATTTAATATACATTGCCCAAAATACCTCTAAAATGGTTGGAATAATTCTATATTCCAACTAATAGCATATAAGCATGTCCATTTCACCATGTTAAATTTCTTTTAGTTCTTTAGGTTTCACTAAGATTGTATATTTTTATTTCTTTTGTGAGTTATTTGATCATGCTCTTTGCCTATTTTATTAGGTTTCCTATTTCTAGATCATTCAAACCCCATAGAGATTTTTTATAAAAATTTATTTGAGCCCAAAAGAGGATATACCTGAAAGCAGGATCTCAAAGACTGAGATAATGCTTTGAGAATAACAGTTTTACAGTTTCTTGTATGCATTTGAAATAAAGGGAAGAATGTAAGGAAGATTACATGCAAGCAGGAGAAAGGAAGGTTACATGCAAGCAGGAGAAAGCAAGGCGGGGGAATACAGGATAGTTAACAAGAGTATGTTTCATGAGGGTGGTTAAAGCTTATTTCAAAAGTGTATTAACCTATACGTAGAGAAACAATGGGCAGAGCTTACTTAAGGCAAATATGGACCTTTTATTCAAGAAGTTATATGCCTTGGGTGAACTACCTACCACAACCTGCCCAGTTAGGAATTTATGACCAGATCACCTTGTGAGGTTGCTTCCACAGAACCTTTTTTCCATCCACAACTTGTATGTGTGTGTGTTTTACTTCAGGTTGTTATTTAGTCTACCAATGGTTACTTTTGAAATAAAATTATAACTGTGTGAATTTTTATTTTTCTATCAACATTAAAAGCAAAACATTATATTTTTTGGGAAAACAATCTGACTCTGGATTTTGGAGGCAAACAGGCCTGGTTGGAATCCTGGCTCCACCTCTTATTGTGTAACTTTGACTAGGTTACATAACATGTTTAACCTTGGTTACTTTAGAGGCTTGTTTATCCAACATTGCACAAATATTTGTTGCATAACTAACATGAATCAGGAAATTAGTGAGGCTCTGGAAATATAATGATGAGCAACTCAGATAATAGAGAGTGGAATAAAGCAACTAAACATAAAGCACTTAGTATTATACATTGCTTTGTAATTCAATAAACATCAAATATTGTCAGTAATTATTATTATGCCTCCATATTATCAGAGATTTAGCACATTTTAATTCTTCCACACTTTCCAAGACACCAGTTTCTTAACATGTATGTGGCCTCCAGAGTCAACTTATTAATATTTAATTTTATATATTATGTTGTCTCCTTCAGGAATTATCTTTGACATCTTACTGTTTCATCAGCATGGAAACAAGGTATTTAAAAACTAACTCTATGTTTTTTGGTCTCAGTGGCAGCTTGAAGATGAATTAGTTTATTTGCTGAAAAATTCTGAAGTAATCCACTCAGTTGTGTTTTGAGGGCAATATTTCTTTCATTGTATGTAACCCGCTGTTGGAATGGGAATTAACAAATAAGAACAGGGCAGAAGGCTAGAGTAAAGCATGTGATAACAGATTAGCATTGGAGACATCAGTATGAACTCATATTCAGCTTAATATAGATACAGAAGGATAAATAGACACATAACTATAGATATGTGTGTATACACAGTTACATTGCCAAGCTCTGCCCTCTGAGAGGGTCAAGAAGCAAAGACACCTCAGTAGCCACAAGCTTACCCAGTGCCCAGATCTTGGTTTCTAATACTGTTCTCCAAAAAAAGAACCAGGACTCCTTGAAGAAATGGCTGATTCTAGGATTGGTGCAGGAAATAACCTGAAGCATCTTGCAGCACCAAAAAGTTGAAGAGGTGCTTAAGAAAAAAAGCACCACAGTGATAGGGGTCTGTCAGAAACACGGGAGGCAACTGAAAGTACTCCTAGTGGCCAAAGTGGAATAAACTGAACAACAAAATCAAGTAGCATTGGATTATAACTCAAAGTATAAAATAATTATTCATGAGTACACATGCTATAAATACATTATTAATAAGTAAATAAATAGAAAAGAGACAAATATACAGAATAATTTCAAATGACTTACATAGATATTACTCCCTCAAGAAGGTGGAACAGAACTCCCCACTTCCTAACTGTGGTCTGTGCATAGTAAATTCCTTCCGAATTGTACAGTATATAACAGGAAGAAAGAGAGTAACATTACACTGGAGAAACCTAACAAGAATTACGGTACCTCAGCCTGGAGATTAGGTCAACATCAACAGTGATGAGTTATGTTGATAGCATGTAGCCTTGAGATAATGGGATGAAAATGTCACTTTACCAATGTGCTCTTCCTCCACCAGACATACAATCCCAGTATAAATCATGAGAAAGACATCAGACAAATGCAAGGTGAGGGATATTCTACAGAATGCATGGCCAATACTCATAAATGTTAGGGTTTTCAAAAAACAAAGAAAGCCTGAGTAACTGTCCTTGACATAAGGACACCAAGGAGACATGGTGACTAAATGTAATACAGTATCTTGGAACAGAAAAAGAATATTATTAAAAACTAAAGAGATCTGAATAAAGTGTTGACTTTAGATAATAATAATATAGCAATATTGGTTTAGTAGTTTTGAACAAATGTACTACATTAATGTAAAAAATGAGGGAAGCTGGATGTGGTGTATCTTCACAATTTTTCTGTAAATCTAAAATGTTCCTAAAAAAATAATGATCCACTCTTTAATCTTCCTTTTCTTTAAAAAAATGACTGGAATTTAGGTAGATATGTTTTTTTTTTTAAAGATTCATTTATTGTTTCTGACATAGGGAGAGATACAGAGACAAAGACAGAGAGAAGGGGGAGGGCCCAGAGCAGTCTCCATAGTTGCACATCATCAGTTTTTCCACATAGTTTCATTCCACAGGTGGGCGTGGGGCTGCACAGGGCAGGAACTGGGCCAGGGTCTTGCCCTGGTGAGAACTCAACTGGGGGCAGTCCCCAGTTCAGCAAATGGGTCCACATGGGCTGGGGCCGGGATTCGATCGTCGGTCCCTGAGGCTGCAAAGCGAGTGCCTAACCCACTGAGTCATCTCGGTTTCCCCTAGATATGTTTTTATGCCTGCAATTTACTTTAAAATGTATCCAAAATATTAGACAGATTAATGGAAGAATAGAGGGATGATAGGTAGATAGATATGTGATAATGCAACAATAGTAAATTGTCAATAGTAAAATCCAGATGGCTGACTAGTAATTTCACTCCTAGGTATCTTCCCAAGAGAAATGAAAGCATGACTTGTATGTAAATGTTCACAGTAGCCCAAAACTGAAAGTAATTTGAGTCTCCACCAACTGGTGAATGAATAAACAAAATGTGGTATATCCAGGGATGCTGGGATAGCTCAACAGGTTGATCCCTTGCCTTGCAACCATGAGGTCCAGGGATTGAATCCCAGCCCTGGCTGGTGCAAACCCATATGCTGAAACTGTGACACAACTGGTAGCTGCCAGGATGGAGGCAGAGGTTCTTGCCTCCTATGCAGAAGGCCCCTGGTTTGGTTCTTGCCTCGCATGGCCCCACATCCACCTGTGTGGAGTGAAACTATGTCACAACTAGTGATGTACAACTATGGAGACTGCTCTGGGCCCTTGCCACGTCTCTCTCTCTCTTTCTCCACTCTCAAACAATAAAATAAATCTTTAAAAATATGTGGTATATCCATGCAATGGAATACTACTTCACAGTAAAAAGGAACAGTCCTGATACATGTTACAACATAGATGGACCACATGAAAGAAGACAGACAAAAATAACTATATGTTTTACTATTTATTTCATTTATATAAAACTTCTTTTAAAAAAAGCAAAAGCAATAGAGATAGAAAGTGAATAAGTGGTTATTCAAGACTATCGGTGGAACAAGAATTAGCTACAAATCAGTATAAGGGAACTTTCTGAGGTGATAGAAATGTTCTAGACCTGGATTGAGGTGATGGTTACACAACTGTAAGAGTTTCATAGTTTTAGCTCTTATATTTAAGTTTGTGATCCATTTTGAATTTATTTTTGTATATGGTGTGAGGTAAAGGTCCAACTTCTTTTTTGCCTATGAATATCCTGTTTTCCCAAAACGTTGAAGGTAGTGACCTTTCTCCCATTGAAGGGTCTCGGCACCTGTGTTAAAACTCAATTGACCACAGATGTGAGGATTTATTTCTAGGCTCGCAAATTTATTCCATCAGTCTATATGTCTATCCTAATGCCAATATCACACTGCTTTGATGATTATAACTTTGTAGTAACTTTTGTGAATCCTTCCACTTTATTGTTTTTCAAGATTGTTTTGACTATTCAAGGTCCTTTGAATTCCATATGAATTTTAGGATGGGCTTTTCTATTTCTGAAACAAACAAACAAACAAACAAAAACAAGACCAAGAAAGTGCATTGGAAATTTGATAAGGATTGCCTTGAATCTGTGTATCAGTTTTCCAACCCACAAATATGAAATATTTTTCCACTTGTTTAGGTCTTTAATTTCTTTCAGCAATGTGTTGTTGTTTTCAATATAAGTCTTGTGCCTCCTTAATTAACTTTATTCCTAAGTGTTTTTTTATGCTATTTTAAATGGAATTGTTTTCTTAATAACCTTTTTGGACTGTTCATTGGTAGTATATATAATAGAAATGTAACTTTCTATTTTATGTGTTGATTTTGTATCTTGCAACTTCGCTGAATTTGTTTATTAGCTCTAACATTTGTGGGTGTGTATCTACAGATAAGTTCATGTCATCTGTGTATAGAGATAAATTTACATCTTCCGTTTAAATTTGGATGCCTTTTATTTCATTTTTTTGCTTAATTGTTCTAGTTAGAACTTCCAGTGCAATGTTGAAGTAGTAGAAACAGAAACCCTTGTGTTTTTCCTGATGTTAGAAAAAAGTTTTCAGTTTTTTACCATTGAGTGTGATGTTAGCTGTGAGTTTTTATGTAGGCCTTTATCATGTTGAAGAAGTTCCCTTCTATTTCTAATTTGCTGAGTGTTTTTATCATGAAATAATGTTGGATTTTATCAAATAATTTTTCTACATCAATTGAAATGATCATTTGGGTTTTTCCTCATTCCTTCAATTAGTGTGATTTATATACATTGATTAATTTTCATGTTGAACCAACCTTTCATTCCTGGGATAAATCCCATTTGGTAATAGTTATAACCCTTTTAATGTGCTGCTGAATTTCAATTACTTAGATGTTGTTGAGAATTTTTAAATCTATATATATAAGGGATATTGGTCCGTAGTTTTCTTGTAGTGTCTTTGTCTGAATTTGGTATCAGGATAATAGTAAGGGAGACTTGAACAACACAGTTACAAGTTTGACTGAAAATATATGGTGTGTGTGTGTGTGTGTGTGTGTGTGTGCACGCGCATGCGTGTTTGTATGTACATATGTGCATAGGCAGAAAGACAAAAATTTTCTATTCACAAATAGAGAATACCTATTTAAAAAAAATTATCCAAAGAATATTTACTAAAATGTATTAGGTACACAATGATCTCTATAAATCCCACCCCCCAATTCTCTTAACACAATGTAGCAAAATGAAAAAATAGCAATAAAAGAATTTTCAAAAACATCACTTGAAATTATAAAAAACTAGCTTTTCAAATAACTCAGTTCAAAGAATAAAAATTTATTTAGAAAACAGTAACAGTGAGAAAACTAGTTTATATTACCATTTTTAAAAAATTGAAAACAAAAAAGACAAAAAATCAAACATTTATTTTATATAAGGATCTTTGTTTGCAGAAAATAGCCATCAACTCTGGCAAAACAAAACAAAATAACAAAATTTTGGTTCAGCTCTGGCGTTGCTTTGTAAACCAGGTAACAGCAGTAAATCAGATACAGGATGAATCAGCTACTAGATGAATCAGCTATAGGTGTTTTCAGTCTTATCATTTTGCTTAAAATTTAGTTGCCATGGAGCAGCATAAAATTAGCCTACGGTTTTATGGTTATTTTTTAATCTAGAAAAGTTTGGTGCATCTTCGCTGATGGTTTCACCAAACTATCCAATAGGGAAAGGTTAGTTCCCCAAGAGTACTTGGGGGTAGTGTTATCAGAAGGAGGGGAAATGGATGTGGGGTGGCAAAAACAAATTGTCCATTAGACACCTTCAGAAGCTAGATTTTTGCTAGGATATTCACTATAGCATTTATTACAGTAATAAAAAGTTATGAGTGTGCAAGCTTGCCTCTCTTTGCCCCTCCCTCCTTCCCTCCCCGCCTCATCCCTCTGGGTGTGTGTATTCACATCCTAAAACCTGGACCTGGGAATATGACCTTATTTGGAAAAAGGGTCTTTGTAGATGTAATTCTATGAATGATCTTGAGATGAGATCATAAATTATCCTCATGAGGCCTAAATCCAAATGACTAGTGTCCTTAGAAGAAGCAGAAGAGAAGATACAAGACACAGAGAAGGTCAATGTGAAGACAGAGGCTAGAGTATTGTAGCCCACAGCCAAGGAATGCCTGGAGCCACCAGAAGCTGGAAGAGGCAAGAAACTGTCCTCTCCTAGAGCCTTTGAAGCGAGTGCAGCCCTGCTGACAACTTGATTTTACACTTTCCCCACCATAACTGTGAGGGAATAGATTTCTATTGTTTTAAACCACCCCGTTTGTGGTAATTTGTTTCAGTAGCCCTAGGAAACACACACACACACACACACACACACACACACCCTGTAATCTCTATAGATGGATAGATAGAGAAAATATATAAAATTAATTTTCCCAAAGTTTCCACATTTCCCACAGTAAAGTATATTGTTTTAAAATGTGGGCAAACGTAATGCCAGGCAAGATAAAATTTAAGCAAAATAATTAAATATGCCTATATTCCCTATGACAGTGGTTGGCAAACCGGGGCTCGCGAGCTGCATGCGGCTCTTTGACTCCTTGGCTGCGGCTCTTCCACGAAATGTTTAGTGCAGGCATGGAATATTATTTATTAACTTGCCTTGTAAGAGACGAGTAAACATTTTTGAAACACAAGCCTACAGAGAAGAGGCACATTTTTAGAAAGCAACAATAGCACGGATAGTCACTCGCAAACATGTGTATCATTATCTCCGTCGAATTGCTACCTGCAATTCGTGCCTAAAATTAAAAACAACATACAAACCTGACTTACCCTTACTTTCCAAGGAAATGCAAGGCCATTGTTCACATTAGTGGAGTATTTGTAGTTTTTTTTTTTAAGGATACCTTTTATATTATTTAACTTGTTACATTTTTAAATAAATATTATCTTTATATAAGTATGATACCAAGTTTTATTTAATGTACCGTTAGTTAAACTAAGACATATTTAGCAAAGGCAAGCTCGAGAGTGTACTTTTAATCCTAATTATTCCCATAAAAATGTCTCTACTAAAGTAAAGCTTAAGTTGAAAAGAAAATGGCTCTTTGAATAAACTTCAATTTTGTATTGTTTATATTTGGCTCTTTCGGATGACGAGTTTGTCGACCACTGCCCTATGAGATTACTAGCCACTGTGACTCAGGGCACCCCTCCAACCATGGCTTCCTCCTGTTGGTTGCTTTGAATGCCATCCAGGTATCTGTATCTCTCTCCTTCCCATCTCCTCTCTTTGCTTCCCTTTGGTGGTGGCGGGGTTGGCTGGGTGGACTGTTTGGAAGTTGGATCTCGCTCCTTCTCGCCGCTGCCGCCTGGGTTCCCGCTCTGTCTGACCCCAGCATTCAGCATCCTGAATTCCCTTTTGTGTGGAAAAGAGAATGAGACATTTAAAAGAGGGGCTATTTGCTCGTTTCAAGGGCCCATAGCACATATGGCAGGATAATGAGTAAGCACCAGCAGTAATGTGCGCGCACCACTGTGTGAATTCCGATAAGGGTAGTGTAATGTGGCGATTGTTTTCTATTCTCTAAAAGAGGTGGGGATTCAATTTATCTTTGTTGGTAAGGGTTGGGGGAAGGCCAGGTGGTGAAAACGCAGGACACCTTCTTTTTGGAAACCGGGATGTGGAAGGTGGTGTCCTCGGTATTCTTGCTGCCCAGTGCCATTAGGTCACTAATAAAGCAGGTGTCATCTAACGGAGGATACTGGGAAGCTCTCTTGGGAATTCCAGCCTGGTGGAGAATCACTTGCACGGCTCCACATTCCAAGCCGGACTTACCACCAGGTGGCGCCAAAGAGCAGCCGAGACAAGGTGGATCGGGATCACTCACAGCCTAGAGATGGCCCGAAAGCACCAGAATCGGATGCTGTATGGGGTCTCTTGAGAAGGGACCCTGGCTTTTGCCTTTCACTCTCAGGATCAAAACCACCCCCGACGAGGGTATGGACCCCTCACCCACTCCTGCTGTCCAGTAGGTATGTGAAACCCCGAAGTGGAGGTTGGGGAGAACAGGAAGGCAGCAAGCCTTGCGGAAGTCAGCCCACAGCAGCCTGCCAGTTGTCGATTGTCACAGAACTGGAGGACCTGAGTATGCGAAGGCTTCACGGAGGTGGCTGGGGGAGGGCTGGCGGAGGGGAAATGGCCTTGCGATCTGGCCCAGTAGTGCATGTATGCAAGCCGGGAAGTGTGGGGAAAAGGCCACTAAACTAATGTCAGCATCGTCTGCGTGGCGGGTGACAGGCCAGGGAGGGGAAGAGGAGGTGCATCTCAAGGGACGCCAGAGGGGCCCGTGATGAGCACAGAACTTTCACATGGTCCTCCAGTGAGGCTATAGAAATTCCCCCTAACCTGTGAGAAGGTGTTAAGGGGGAACTGTAATTAACAGGGAAAATCCCCAAAAACCTGAAAAGCTGAGTTTACCTGGGAGGGAGTAATATTTGTGTGTAGTTGTTAGGTTGTATTTTTTAATAGCCATTAGGAGTAATATAGATGCAAAATAGAGGAAAATATTTGTATTAATAACAGAAAAATAAAGTTATGTTTTGTTTTACCAGACCTGGAACTGTGGCCTGTGAAATGCATATCATCTAAAAATGTTTGTAAAAATTGATTGCATATAAGAAATCTTAATAAATTTCAAAAAAGCAAATATTGTACAGACTACACCCTGTAGCTACTTTTTAACCAATAAACATATAAAAAAAAACCCAGAAAATGCAGCCACTTGAAAATCATAAAAGGGAGGAAGATTATCCTAAATAGCATTGCAGTCATAGAGAAATCGAGATTTAAAATATCAGATTATTTAAAGAATAAGTGAGAAAACATACCATGCTAAGTCTACGATATATGGACAAAGCGGTGTTTTTCATATATAAAAGCATAGCCTTAAATACTTTTGTTAGCTGAGAGAAAGATAATTGACCAGCTGAATATTTTACTTACAATTTTAGAAAAACAAAAAGTCCTTTTAGAAAGGAGTGAAGAGGGGATGCTGGGATGGCTCAATGGAAACTGAGTACTCGTCTTGAAGCCCCTGAGTCTAAGGATCAAATCCCGGCCCCAGCCTGTGGGGACCCGGCCCTGGCCTGTGTGCCCCCAGTTCAGTTCTCACCAGGACAAGCTTCTTGCAGGAGGCCCCGGCCTGGTTCCTGCCCTGAGCAGCCCCGTGCCCACCTATGGAATGAAGCCATGTAGAAAACCAATGATATCAGCTCTGGGCCCTCCCCCTTCTCTCTCTATGTCTGTCTCTATGTCTCTGTCAACAACAATAAAAACAAATCTTCAAAAAGGAGTGAAGAAATAACTATAAAAATAAATTAGAAAAAGAACAGTTATTTAAAAAAAAACCTAATAGACAAATTACACTGAAAGACAATGCAAAATAGGTCTTACCTTGTCCTTCAGAAAGCACTTTGCCATCTGTCCCAGAAGAGGGCTCTTTGCTCCCTCTGGTTTTTTTATGGTGCCCCTCAAAGCAAAGTCACGAGACAATGTTCTTTGTAGATTAGAACTTACTCTCGCAAGAGCTAAAGTAACCTTTAAAAATCCTGAGGCTCCCTCACCTACATTGTTCAAGTAAGATGGGAAGTCCTCCTTGAGCATGACTTCAGGATAATGTCTTTTGCTATGACCAGTTGGAAAGTACTTAGATGTGTACGTGTGTGCACATGTGTACGTGTGTGCACAGTGAACGTGTGTGGGTGTGTTTTTTCTTTCAATGCTAAAATTATTCTAAACTGTTGAATTCAGATAGTCTCTAAGCGTCCAATCCCAACATAGAAGTATACTTTTATATGTCACACAACCAGTGGTGAGCATGCATTATAAACCAAAGATTCTGTTTAATTCAAAGCGTGCACCCAAAATTAAAAAAAAAGAAAAAGCCTCCCAGAAAAGAACCACACTGATTTCCTTGTCTGCCTTTATCAATCATCTGTAATAACCTGCATTATATACCCGGGACTCGGTGCCAAACAATCATTATCTCAGTCAACCTCTCATGGTGTAAAGGTACTATTGTTACTCCCATTTGATAGACAGGCCTCACAGAAGGGTTAGGCTGATTGATCCTGCATCACACAGCTAGCGCAATGCAGAGCCAAGTAAGATACAATTTGTATGACTCCAAGAGACCTGTCTTATCATTATGCTAGAAAAAGTATTATAACTATTTTTATAATGCAAGTACTTTCCCCCCATTATTATAAAAAATAGTATGTATGCCTGCCTCGTTTTGGGGGGGGCCTAGGTTTGACCTGAATCAGGAGCCTCAGCTTACTGCGAGCTCGGAACACCATGTTGTGGTATGACAGCCATAAGGTGCCAGCAGATTCTGAAGTGTCTTCACTGACATAAAGTCCAGACCCCAGCTTGCTGCGCAAGACTCTGACCAGGTAGAGGAACCCTCCTTATTCTCATGAGTGTAGTCAGGCTTTGGTTTGCTTTCCGTCATTCCTGGCACTGCCTCTGACAGCTGAGCAGCCTCGGGCACCCACAGGCTCATGCCAAAATGTCGCTGTTGCTGATACACAGCGCACCTTCTGTACTTGAGTCCTATTCAAGATGTAGCTTACACGAAACAACTACCCTTCCACTGAATTGTGTTTCACAAAGTATTTTGATTTCCTAATAACTATAAAGTTTTCCTAATTCACCACGTCATCACACTCCCCCATATTTTGGCATCTAGTCTTAAGCAAAATCCATGAATTCCCTATCAGAGGCTAAATCTGGGGTTTGGGTGAGCATTGGAAGGTGGGAAGACTCCACGTCCTCCCTGAAGCCGCCTTGGCACCCCTGAAGTTTGGTCAACCTGCCTGTCTCTACCTGCAAGTATCACCGGTTCCCTTGAGACTCACGTGAGTTGGCATTTGTTTGTGCTTTTTCTTTTTGTTCTGTGTTTCATGGGCACTTTACTGGGAAGGTAAAAGAAGCTACCGTATTTTGGGGAAGCCGGGATGGCTCAGTGGGTTAAGCGCTCACTTTGCAGCCCTGGGGGCCGAGAATCGAATCCCAGTTCTGGCTCGTGTGGACCCATATGCTGAACTGGGAAGTGCCCCCAGTTCAGTTCTCACCGGGGTGAGACCCCGGCCCAGTTCCTGCCTCGCCCACCTGTGGAATGAAACTATGTGGAAAAACCAATGATGTGCAACTATGGAGACTGTTCTGGGCCCTCCCCCTTCTCTCTGTCTCTGTATCTGTACCTCTCTCTCTCTCTGTCACAAACAATAAAAATAAATCTTAAAAAAAAAGAAGCTACTTTGAGGACTGCTAGTCAGTACATTCTTCTAAAACACAGTTGGGCTGAACCTTTGACATCCTGTGTAACAGCCAGCTACTGAATTTGAAGGTTCTGGAGTTGTCACGGGGGCTATGGGATTCTCCCCTCTCTTTTCGTTTCCTCCCGCTGCCTCTCCCCCTGCCCACAATTCTTACTGCTTGTTGACTTCAGGAAGGCAAGTGAGGTCGGGCTAGATACAGGTGTCTGTGGCTCTAGGAAAGACTCTTAGAAGTGTAACTCCAGGAGGAAAAAAAGTCAAAAGGATGAACTAGATTTGTTCAAAATACATTCTCCTGCGTCTCCTATGTTCGGCCATGGCAGATGATGAGTCTCCTGGGGCCCCTTCTCATCCATGATGCAGTCACTGACCAAAGCCCTTTGCATCTAGCTCCTGACCACAGTGCTCTTCCACAGCTAGGGGGAGTCTCCTCCCCATGAAGGTCCCGCAGCTGCCCACTCAAGAGGTCTCAGACAAACATTTGGGCTGGACAGAGAGGAGGTGACCTGCCTCTGCACCTGGACACGCCCCTCTGAAGGTTGGGGGCCACCACTGGGCCAGCCCCTCCGACCACCATTGTTTTTCCATAGCCAGCCATCCCAGCCTCTCAGAAGCGTCTGAGGCTCTTTCCTTCTCTATATTTGGCAGTTGTAGGAAATGACCCCAAAGTGCTCCATTCATTTAACAGACCCCTGAGTAGGTGTGAATGATGGAGAAAAGGAGTGAAGACACGGGGTTGCAGCGTAGGGAGGAGGACCCCAGGAGTGGCCAGCATGAAGGACAGCTGAGGTGGCAGGAACTTGGTCAGCGGAGACAGAGTTGTGCAAGGTAAGGTAAGGGGTCTATGGGGTTACAAATGGTCTGTATCATGATAGCAATGGGGCACCATTCAAGGGTTTACAACAGATGAGTGATCTGACCTGCTTTGTGTCAATCTGTCTGTAAAAGGCTTCGGCGTGGGATCATCAGGTTAGGGGGAGGTAACCATGGCTGGCGTGAGGGAAGAGGGTGCCGTGGGCTTGTGGCCATGGACCTGGAGAGGAGACTCATTTAGAATCTGGGGGACACACTCACACCTGCATTCACACTGTCACTCCACCTTCCCCATTCACAGGATGCTTTGCTACTTGTGTAAATGCACAGATGTCAACAGATGCCCACACCCCTGTTCTTCCTCTGTCAGCCCTTGGAGGAAAAGTTTTCTGTCAGTCATCTCAGAGGGAGAACTCAAGGAGATATACATATAGTAGTCTCTCCTTATTTGTGGTTTCCATTATCTATGGTCAACTGCGATCCAAAAATATTATGGGAGAGAAATGAAGAATTCCAGAAATAAACAATTCATAAGCTTTACATTTTATGCTGTTCTGAATAGCATGGTAAAATCTCTTGACATCCCACTCAGTCCTTTCCTGAATGTGAGTCATCCTTTGTTCAGTGTATTTGCACTGTACAGACAGCACTGAGGGTGTTCCAAACAGGCTCCCCAGGTGTGCCCCTTTGGCCCATGAGGTAGTTTGAGTTGGATGCAATTGAGACCCTGAGGGCTCATGAGAAACTTTTCCCTTTCCCTTAGTGAATTTAAGTTAGGGGCCTTGCCCATAATATTTGTCACCAGAAATAAGTTTTTATGACCTATCTACAGGGCAGGGCAAACTTCAAATTACTGAACATCTACTCTTATCATCTTGTGAATGGCCTGCCTCCCACGGCACCTTATGTCAGCCCTAACTCAGAATGTCATATGAGCGTTGTCTGGAAAGTATCTAGCCATGTAATACAAAAAATAGAGGCATTTATAGCTGGATTTTTTTCTGGACAGCCCTTATATATACCTCATTTTTCCCTTTCTGTCCCCGAACCTCTTGTGTATGTGGGGTTTCTGACTCTCTCATGTGTGTGGGATTCTCATACCTACATAATTAAATTGTGTCGTATTCTCTCATGTTGATCTGTCTCATGTCCATTTCAGTATTAGACCAGCCAAAAGAACCTAGAAGGGGAGAGGAAAGTTTCTTCCTCTTCATAGTACAAGATATTTTGGGGGAGAGGAGGGTGAAAGAGAGGGAGAGCGAGACAGACCACTTTCACATAACTTTTATTATAATATATTGTTATAATTATCCTATTTTAATATTACTGTTGTTAATCTCTTACTGTTCCTAATTTATAAATTGGACTTTATCATATGTATATATGGGAAAGATACATAGTAAATATAGAGTTTGGTGCTGTCCGCTGTTTCAGGCATCCTCTAGGGGTCTTGGAACGTACCTTCATGGATAAGGGGGAGACTACTGTACAATAGATGAGATTAGAAGAGTGAGATCCCACGGTGTGGGTCACTCTAGCTCAATAAATCTATGACTTCATCTCGCCAGGCTCTCTCTGAGAACCCCGGAGAAAAGCTAACCAGCTGCTCCCCTGTAGACCAGCTCCCTGGATTCTGGTCCCAGAAGCTGCACCAGAGCACCATGGCAACAGTGCTCCCCTGACAGACATAGGCCCCAACCTCCAGGCCCCGAGGACCCAGTGCACCACAGTTGGCAGGAGGTTTGGGGCAAGACCCCTGGGCTTTCATGCAGGGCCTGCTAATTGTCTTGGGGACAGATACAGCTGAGGTGCCGTGTTTTCTGACTTCAGCCCTCCACAAAGGGCCAGTCTTGCCCAGCCCAGGGGAAGGGATAGGGGGCGTATAGGTTAAAGGGGAGGAAATGCCAGAGACCACTGAGGAAGGAGAGGGAGGCTAGTAGCTGGCCTCCAGGCAACAGAATCAAAAGTAAGGAAGTGCTCAAAAAACAACAGGATGGGGACATATTGAATAGACACAGGAACCAACTTGAAGCACTTTGAGCAATAAAATAAATAATATAATATTGGATTATTACCCAAAATATAAGATAAATCTACATGTGTCCACAGTGATAAAATATGTGTTTAAATAAATAAGTAAATGGGAGTGGGGAGAAAAGTCTTCCTTTCCCAAGAATTGCATTGCACCTAGGTGGGTGTTCCCTCCTCTGGGAAACAGACTTTAGTCGCCCTTCCATACATGAAGGTGTACTTGACGAAGTGTCTGGATTCCAAAGTTTGGAAAGGAAACAACAGTGATGTTACAGTGGGAAAATCTGGCAAACACCTGCCATAACCATATGATCAAGGGAAGTATCACCAGTGATGTCATGTGGATTTATGTGTCCTCTACTGTCATGCAATAAGAACACACTTCCGGGATGCTAGGATGGCTCAGTGGTGGAGCGCTTGCCTAACAGTTGCAAGTTCTGGGGTTGGATTCCCAGCCCCGGCCTGTGCAAACCCCATGTGCTGAGCTGCGGTACAGCTGGTAGCTGCTGAAGTGGCTCCCCAGCGGGAGTTGATGCCTCCCACGTGGGAGGCCCCCAGTTTGGTCCCATATGACCCCACATTCACCTGGGTGGAGTGAAACCATGTCGCAAGTAATGATGTACAACTGTAGAGACTGCTCTGGGCCCTCCCCCTTTCCCCCTTTCTCTCTCTCTCTCTCTCTCTCTCACCATCTCTCAAAAACAATAAAATTAAATCTTAAAAAACCCCACAGAAAACACTTTACCTCTATGGTGTTCTTTCCAGAAATTCATAACCCCAGTCTAGTCATGAGAAAAACATCAACCAAACTCAAATTGAGTAATATCCTATGCAATACCTGACTAATATTGTTCCTCAAAATCACCAAGGTCATGAAAACAAAGAAAGCTTGAAAGACTGTCACAGATTAAAGAAGACTAAGAGACATGATGGCTAAATGCAGTGAGGTATTCTAGCTTAGATCCTGAAGTAGATAGAAGACATTAATGGAAAAATCCAATGGAATCTGAATTAAATCTAGAGTTTAGTTAGCATAAATGTCACAATATTGGTTTTTTAGTTTTGACAATGTACCACGTAATGTAAGATGATAACATTAGGGAAAAATGAAACTGGACAAGGGGTACATAGGAACTCTATATTATTTTCACAATTTTTTGCTAAATCTAATATTATTTTAAAGTTAAAAGTTAAAAATATAAATCTAGAAGGTTATTGATTCAGTACATAGAAATCTTCCTCAGTTGTTTTTAACGGCTGTATAGTACTTCAGCATATGGATTTACCGGACATTTATGAACATTTACTGGACATTGATGGACATTTATGTTGTTTCCAATCTTTTTTGCTATTACAAATAAGGGTACATGAATGATATATCATTTACACGTGTGAGAACATCTGTAGAATAAATTCCTAGCAGTGCATTTGTCAGATAACAATACACGGCACTTGTCATTTTAATCAATACTGCCAAATTGCCTTTCTTTAAAGTTTGTGGATGAAAAAAGGAGTTTTATAGAAAGTAACCTCACATGCTGAGCTGATCATAAATTCCAAGCTGGGCAGGCCATGGTGGGTAGCCACACCCTAGGCCCCCCACGCATACAACATGTTTACTGAAGGTTTTTCTTTGCCTTAAAAAATCCTGGTCCATTGTTTCTATGCTTATAGGTTAACACACCTTTCAAATGCCTCTTCTCAGACCCCTCCTAAGACATAACCACTCTCAAGAAAGCAAATAATCCTAACTATCCTGTAAACCAATCCCTGCTTTGCTTTCTCCCACCTTCTTGTAACGTTCCTTATGTCCCCTCGATTCCAAACGTATAAAAGAAACTGCAAAACTGGTATTCTGTGGAGCATTTGAGATCTTAATCCCTGACTTATGTGTTAGTTTCGCTCAAATAAACTCTTTATTAAAATCCTCTACAGCTTTAGACGTTCTTACATTGATGTTTACTTGGCAAAGTTGGCAGGATTCCCATGAAGCCCATCCAGGACCACCCTGTGGACCTGGACCAGTGCTGGGTACAAGGATGTGTGGACCCATTGGGCCCCACGAGCTCCCCACTTCATATCAGGTGAACTTGGGTGAGTCTTCTTTCAGAATTCTGGGCTTTCTTGCTTTAAGTAGCAGGTCATAACTTTATTTGAGCTGTTCTTTGAAAATCCTTGAAGTGGGCAAGGGTTCAGATAACCCAGGGGAAGGAAAAAAAATGGGTTGCTGCTTTTAATTTATACTTTCACCAGCAGTGTAGGAAATTGGTTATAATTAAACCATGCATAGATGGGAGGTTCCCATGACCCCCTCCTCAGGTTTGATTGATTTGCTAGAGCAGCTCACAGAACTCAGGAAACCAATTTATTTATTAGATTACTAGTTTATTATAAAGGTTATTAAAGGATACAAATGAACAGCCAGCTGAAGAGATACAATGGACTTGGTCTAAAAGTGTTCTGAACACAGGAGCTTCCTGTGTTCCATGCCAGTGGAGTTTGGGGTGCATATGGATGCGTTTTGGTTTAGCTCTCCAAACCCCATAGTTCAGGGATTTTTATGTAGTTATGATTGATCAAATCACAGAACATTGGCGATTGAACTCAATTTCCAGCACCTCTTTTCTCCCTGAAGGTTGGAAAGGTGGGGCTGCAAGTTTCAGCCCTCTAATTACATGGTCAATTTCCCTAATAACCAGCCCTTATCCTTAGGTTGCCTAAGGGTTTTCCAAAAGTCACCTTATTAATATAAACTCAGGTGCAGTTGAAAGGGCTTGTTATGATAACAAGACACCAATTTCACCTTTATGGCTCAGAAACCAAGGACATAAGACCAAATATAATAAAAGATAATCCCATTGCTCAATCCCTTAAGAAATTCCAAAGGTTTCCAGAGCCATGAACCAGGAACCATGAACAAAGACCAAAATGTGTATTTATTACAAAGCACAACATCACAGTTTATAATAGTGTGTGGTAGGCAAAATAGTGGTGCCTAAAATGTCCACATCCTGATCCCTAGAGTCTGTGAATATGTTACATAACAAAGGGGATTTTGCAGATATGATGAGGGCTCTTTTTTTATTATTTTTTTAAAAGATTTATTTTTATTGTTTTTGACAGAGAGAGAGATACAGAGACAGAGACAGAGAGAATGGGGAGGGCCCAGAACAGTCTCCGTAGTTGCACATCACTGGTTTTTCCACAGAGTTTCATTCCACAGGTGGGCACAGGGCTGCACAGGGCAGAAACTGGTCCAGGGTCTTGCCCCAGTGAGAACTGAACTGGGGGCACTCCCCAGTTCAGCATATGGGTCCACACGGGCCAGGGCTGGGATTTGATCCTCGGTCCCCAGGGCTGCAAAGTGAGCACTTAACCCACTGAACCATCCCGGCTTCCTCTAGGTCTCTTGATATGGGAGATTCCCCAGGATGTTCTAGGTGGCCCAATGGGGGGTGACTTATAAGAGGGTCCTTAGAGGTGAAAGAGGAATGTAGGAAAGTGAGAGTCAGAGAAGGAAATGTAATGATGGGGTGAGGTTGGGGTAACTGGATTGCTGGCTCTGAAGATGGAAATGGGCCACAGACAAGGAATGCTGTCAGCCTGCAGAAGCTGGAAAGCAAGGCAGTGGCCTGTCCCTTAGATTCCCCAGAAGGAATACAGCTCTGCTGATACCTTGATTTGAGCCCAGGGAGACCCAGTTTAGACTTCTGACCTACAGAACTGGAAGATAATAGATAGCGTTGTTTCAAGCCACTGAATTTGTGACAATTTGTTATAACTGCAAAAGGAAACTGATACATGGTAGTTGTGGTATAATTTTTATGTTTCAGGTACATGGCCCTTTCACCTCTCCACAACCTAAACCTCAAAACACTTGCATCTATACCCTACTCCCTGTTACAATGGAGGAATAGCCTTGCCCTCATCAAAAGCCAGTGTTAACTTGTCAACTCCCCAAAAGACCATCAGAAAAACCTGTTTATCAAGTTAAGCTTAGTTTGTTAGACTAACTGCAACAAGGAAGAACACCACTTGCTGAATCTTAGTAGTGGCTCAAAACAGGAAACTGAGGCCAGGATACTTACAGAGTTTTAGGGCCTGGGTTGGGTGATCTTAAGGCATGTCTTGCATGGAGGAGAACTGGTTAGGATTGAGCAGAGAGTATAACAGCTTTGGTGGGCATGAGGTGAAGTCTTTAACGAAGGAAAAGTCTTGAAGGAGTCTAGATGAACAAGTCGCTTTAGTTGGTTCAGTCTTACCTCCCAAGAGCAGGTAGTTCCTGGAGCAATCAGCTAGGTACCGGTAGTTTTTACTTGATCTCAATATTGTTTAACACAAGGACAGGAAAGTATGTCTGGTTTCAGTATTGATAAATATAGGAACAGAGAATTATGTTGGGGAAGCCGGGATGGCTCGGTGGGTTAGGCGCTCACTTTGCAGCCTCAGGGACTGAGGATTGAATCCCGGCTCCGGCCCGTGTGGAGCCATATGCTGAACTGGGGAGTGCCCCCAGTTCAGTTCTCACTGGGGCAAGACCCTGGCCCAGTTCCTGCCCTGTGCAGCCCCGCTCCCCCCTGTGGAATGAAAACTATGTGGAAAAACCAATGATGTGCAGCTATGGAGACTGTTCTGGACCCTCCCCCTTCTCTCTGTCTCTGACTCTGTATCTCTCTCTGTCAAAAACAATAAATAAATCTTTAAAAAAAAAAGATAATTATGTTGGCAGCAATGTTCAGCAAAAACTACACTATTGGTCTGCCTCTCATTTCTTCTTGCTACTTAAAGTCTTTAGCCTTACAATTTTGCCTTTCTCTCTTTCTTAAGATTTATTTT
>PVKE010018999.1:18166-29024 GCA_004027555.1 Craseonycteris thonglongyai | reverse complement strand
AACATGATCTCTACAAGGAAACATTGGTAAATGAGTCCTTATGAAAATGTAAAACTTTTTCTCTTTTGAAGCCAGTGAGAAGATAAGTTATAGACTGGGAGAAAATAGTTGTGAGTTAAATGTTTGACAAATTAGAGCTTACAAAGATCTCTGGAGGGAAAAAAGCCAGATAGAAGAATTTCATACTATATTATTCTATGAATGTAGCCAGCCTTCTTGAAATGGCAAAATCATAGAAATGGAGAAAAAATTAGAGCCAAATGAACAGAAAGGAAGCTGATGTGGCTATACAAGGACAACAAAAATGATTTCTATGGTGACAGTTCTCCACCTTGCCAGTGTTATTGTTGACATCCTGATTGTGAAACTGTACTATTGTTTTGCAAGATGTTATTTTTCAGGGAAACTGAATAAAGCGTCCATGACATGTCTCTGAATTATTTCTCACAACTGCATGTGAATCTACAATTTTCTTACTAGAAGTTGCAGTTGAAATATAGAATGAGTTTTAAGTGCCTCTCAAAATGGTAGGTTTAAAGGTAGGTTTATTAGTGTGGAAGCTGTCTTCCTGAAAACGAAATCACATTTTGAGATAGAGGCTAATAAACATGATGATGATTATTTCTTTTTTTCTTTGCCCTCATAGCATTCATTCATTCGGAAAGACAGCTGCACAAATTGAGCGCCCACTATATGGAAGGCTGGGTGTTGGGGTTGAGTACCCAGCTTGCCCTTCAGGGGCTTTGAGAAGCTCATATTTTAGAAGTGTGGCAGTCCTACAACCAGACGTATAGTCTAATACTCTGATTTAGAGTCCCACTCTAGTACTTAATAGCTGTGTGACCATGGATAAGTTACTCCTTTGACCCTGAGCTTCCCTGAGTTATAAGACTGCAATAACAATTACTACTTATTTCATAGACGGTAACATGAATTAAGTGAGATAAGGTAGGTAAGAATTTGGCACTGAGGTTGCACCTAGAAGCATCCTACACTGTTCATTTCTAATAGAAGATCGCTATTATGAAGTTATACTAAGAACTGGAGGAAAGACCAACACTCTAGAGACGTTTTCTTCATGCAGATGGCTTATTTGGGGAGTAGAGAAATGGGATTGGAGGGGTTAGCTGCCGTTTGAAAGCATGATATGCCATGTTAAGGAGTTCGAGTCTTATCCTGTGGGCAGTGATAAACCTTTGGATGTTTTCAAGCAGGTAATCAGAGGAAATGATCCAAATGGTTACACTCACAGCAGTGCAGTTAGAAGGCTGTCGCAATAATCATCAGGATTTCTCAGAGTGGGATTCTCAGACCCCCATTCATCAGCACCTCTTGAAGAATTAAACTCATGATTTTTTTTAAAAAGATTTTTATTTTATTGTTTAAGAGAAGGTGAGAAATAGGAGGAGGGCCCAGAGCAGTCTCCATAGCTGTACATCATGAGTTGTGACGTAGTTTCATTCCACAAGGTGGATGTGGGGTGGGAACTGAACCCGGAGCCTCATGCATGGGAGGCTCGAACCTTCATCATGGGCTCGGCAGTTAGCAGTTCACAGCAATTCAGCATATGGGTTTGCACGGGCAGAGCCAGGATTCGATCCCTAGACCTGGTGGTTGTGAGGCAAGTGCTCAACCACTGAGCTATCCCATCATCCCAAGGGATTTCATTTTTAATAAGCCTTCCAGGTGACTCTTTTAGCACACCTGGGTTTGAAAATTACTGGTCTAAAACAGAAGTGATAGAATTCTTCACAAAAGAGTCTAAGAGAGAATAGAGAAGAAGGGGATTTTGAGAAATATATATATATATTTTTAAAGATTTATTTTATTGATTTTTGACAGAGAGAAACAGAGACAGAGAGAGACAGAGAGAAGGGGGAGGGCCCAGAGCAGTCTCCATAGTTGACATTAGTTTTCCACATAATTTCACTCCACAGGTGGGCACAGGGCTGCGCAGGGCAGGAACTGGGCCAGGAGCCTCCCACATAGGCCCCGGCAAGAACTGAACTGGGAGCACAACCCAGTTCAGCATTTGGGTCCGGATGGGCAGGGCCGGGATTCGATCCTCGGTCCTCGGGGCTTGAAAGCGAGCGCTTTACCCGCTGAGCCATCCCAGCTTTCCCTGAGAAATATTTAGGAGATAAATTAACAAGATTCTTAATCCATCGGATGTCCATTAAAGGACATAATCAAAGTTTTTAGCTTGTACAGTTGGCCTCCATAACAAGAATGAGTTGAACATTAGGGAGAAATGAAAATATATGTACTTAAGAGCATGTTGAATTCAAGGACATCTGGATGGAGGTAGTCATTAGTCTAATAGAAAAATCTGTCTGGATTCTATGTAAAAGACGGAGACAGAAAAATATGTGACTAATTAGGCCACCCACAAGGAGCACAAGCAGTTAGGTTACTAGAGATCGGAGGATAAAGTTCTGAGACACTAAAATTTACAAAGAAAAGATGCTGCGAATGAAATCCAGAAGAAATATTTCAACTGGTTGGGAGGAGATGCAAGAAATTAGGTGGTCATGGAAGTCAAGAAAATAAGAGTTCATGGGGAAGCCGGGATGGCTCAGTGGGTTAAGCACTCACTTTGCAGCGCTGGGGACCGAGGATTGAATCCCGACCCCAGCCCGTGCGGACCCATATGCTGAACTGGGAGCTCCCCCAGTTCAGTTCTCTCTCTGTCTCTGTCTCTGTCTCTGTCTCTGTATCTCTCTCTCTGTCAAAATAAATAAATAAATATAAACAAAAAAGAAAAGAAAATAAGAGTTCAAAGATGAAGTGTTAAATGATTCAGCGATGGTGAGTACAATGTAAAAAAAAAAAAAAAAAAGACATTTGTCCCTGGGATTACTGTTATTTGTTGCATGTTATTTGTTTTTAGTTGCAAAGGTTGTACATGCTTTTTGTCAGATCAAAAAAAGTAAAGCAATTAATCCTGCCAGAATACCTACTGCCTAGCACCTTTCTATATTTAGAATGTAGGTAATATTGGATACAGTAGACTCTTCATTAATCAGAACCCAGACAGCCAGCACAATCCGGTCAATTGCTTGAGATTGTGCCGGTTGCTTGAAAGTACCAGTTACTTGAGTTCTGGTTAACTGAGAGTCTACTTACATTTATCCGGCATCCACCATTTCCCATAGGTGCTGGCTAACTGAATCTACTGTATCTGTATTATCCCAGTTATTTTAATAGATAGATACGAAGTCTGAGTGGTTTTAACAACTAAAACAAAACAAAAAGGATATATCGAAGACATGAAATGTTATCGGTAGATTTCCTGGGCAGGATCAGTCCTCGCTTAAAATGATGCCATCCGAAAGTTCTCTTCATCTCTTGACTTTGCTTTTGCCCCTTTCTCAGATCAGCTCTCCCTTAATAATGGAAAATAGGCCACCCACATCAATAAGCTCATATTTCACCCAGTGTGTCAACTTTGATGGAAAAGAACTTCCCAAAAGTTGCAGCAAAATCCCTGCATTATTTCTGATTGCCTAGACTGAGTCGCATGACTTTTCTTAAATCAATCCCTAGAACCCAAGAGAAGCTGTATTTTTTGTTGGCATGACCAGCATTCCATTGTCTGTCTCAATTTGAAGAGAGGGTGCTGTCAGAGAGTCCTAAAAAGAAATTCAGGGTGACATTATCAAAAGCAGGGATGAATTCTGGGCAGACCAAAACAACAGATGGTCGTTAGACAGCACTAGAGTATTCGTGTGCTCGTCTTAATTACATGCTTTATCTTGCATTGACAAGTCTATCAGGGCATTTCCTCTTCTGTGAATTTTCTGATCTTATAAAACTAGAACAGGAAAATGCTCGTCGTTGGAAAAGATACTCAGTACACATGCCCAGCTACAGTAAATTATATATTGATCAGGAAAGATCAAAAACAAAGAAAGACAGATCATTTTTCTTATAAATGGGTAGAAAAGGAATGGAGAGAGCTTGATCGCTAGCTTAAGTTGAAAACAGTATAAAGTGGGGTGGGTTTTTTGGTGGGTTTTTTTTTAGCTTGTAGGCAAGGAATCAATGAAGGTTTATTTCTCTATTAAGAATGAAAATGCTTAGATTTCTCTTTCTGTGTAGCCATTAAGTAAAATGCTCCTCACAGTAAGGATATGTCAATATATATATCTTGAATTTCTTTTATTTGGCACTGGCTCTTGGAGATATATTACTTAACTTTAAAGCTCCATTGTGATGTGGACTTGGGAGAGACCACTTGTGTGTGTGGGGGGGGGCGGGGGAGAGAATGGGTTTAGGACTCAGTGCATAATGGCAGATTGATGATTCGAACATGAGCTCCCAGTTTTATAATATCAGACATCCTCCAAGAGTTGGAAAGTTGTCAGTATGGCTAGCTAAACAATGCAGATTTTTTATATTTAAATTGTGTGTTATTGTCCATAGAATTAAAGTATTCTTACAAAGTAAACTGAGAAAAGGATGTCTTTGGTACACTATTTTGAATTCAGATTGTAACAATGGATAGAGTGTGCGGTTCTGAACTTATTCCCTCACCATTCCCTGCTCTTAGGATAAATCTTTTAAAAATCAGAGATCAAAGAACTAGAGGATTATGACCGGGGTAGCATTCATTGTGTAAGTTAATAAATAAATACCAGTGACCTTGAACTTCAACTTTAAAACTAAAATCCCAAAAGAAATCTTTCTTCTGCCATTCTGAGACAAAGAAGATAATGAAAAGCCATTACACAGTGTTTTCACATCTGGCATTATAAATCCTAACAACATGCAAGAGGTGCTGCCTGTAGCTCATCTCAAGCTTAAGATCTGTTTCAAGAATCTTTCGGAGTGACTTGAATGCACTGTCACTTTATCCCTCAACCAGAGGAAAAGAGGGAAAGGACTGTGATTAAGTTTCATTTTTCCCGAAACCTCTCATCAATCTATGACAAACTAAACAGAGTTATCAGATACCTGAGCCCAGGGTGACAGATGACAAATGATGCCAAGTTCACTTTTAGAGAAGAGGCAGAGTGAAAAGTTATCTGAAGTATCTTATATAAATAGGTATATGGATGTGTAGTTAAGGGAATGGTTGGAAAAAACAAACGTTTTTTTGTTTTTTTGCTAAAACTTCAAAAAATAGGATATTGAAGGATGCCAGGATAGCTCAGCAGGTTGAGCACTTGCCTTGCAATTGCAAGGTCTGGGGTTTGATTCCTGCCCCCGGCCTGTGTAACCCCATATGCTGAACTGTGGTGCAACTGGTAACCTCCAGAATGGCTCAGCAGTAAAGGTTCTCGCCTCCCACGTGAAAGGCCCCCTGTTGAGTTCTTGCTCCACACAGCGCCCCCACATCCACCGGTGTGGAATGAAACCATGTCACAATTAATGATGTACAACTATGGAGCCTGCTCTGGGCCCTCCCCTCTTCTCTCTCTCTCTCTCTTCCTCTTCTCTTTCTCTCTCTCTCTCTCACCTTCTCACAAAAACAATTAAAAAAATAAATAAATAAATAAAAAAGGAGGGAAGAAAGAAAGAAAAAAGAAATCGGAACCTTGATTGCAGCCCCTGCCAGTGCTCATGGGAGTAACATCATTTGAAATGTTACAGTTGAATCACATCTCCGTTTCTGAAACCATAATTGTTATTATGTTAAATATAGAGACAGCTGAAAATGTCATGCCAGAAAGCAATGAGATGACATAAGTAAGGCGAGGTATTTCTACATATAAGGCAGCACTAATGTTATGAGTGGCAGGTCCTTTTCTGATCCTGGATGGCTGAGTGTGGTGGGGCCTTGGGGGCTGTGTTCACTATGCCTTTTATTTTCTCTACTCTGATGTTATGACATCTGGGGCCTGGCTTGACCCTGGAGAGACAGCTCCTCCCAGGGTTACCCAACACCTTGAGATAATAAGCAACTTACCAGCTAGTGTGCCTTTCAAATACAAACCAATCAATCCGAAGCCCACAACCCAATTGCCTCCTACATCCGGCTCTCATACTCCAAGCCATGACCCATCTTCCCTAATCACTCAGACAACTAGGGCCAGTCCCTACCTCGCAGAGCCTGGGGACATCAGTCAAGCTAGCCAACCCTAAGCCTGCTTCCCTACCTGGCCTGTTCACACAGAAACCACAATAAAGACTCTTCCCCCTATTTTCTCTCCTCTTCCTCTGCTTCCAACCCACCCTGATGCTTTCCCTGGAGGCCTCCCTGGGGCGTGGTATGTCCCTCCTTTCGGTCACAGTGAGTAACAAAGTGTCCTTTCAGTGACAATCATTTCATGATCTGTTGGCCTCACTGAATAGCAATAAAACCGATTTTTAAATCAGGATGGGGTAAGAGTGAGGGCAGGAGTAAATTTCTTAGAATATCTGAAAAACTGACAGTCAAGCTCTTTTGGTCACCTTGCCTCCAAACCCTTTTGTGACAGTCATGTGCAGAGATTCTCGTTCCCAACTGTTTGACGGCATCTCCTTCGGGGCTACCAAGACTCTCCAGTGTCCTCTTCTGTGCTTCGGAGTCCACAACTGGCCATGCCGATTAGATAGTTACTTTTCATTAGTTGATTGGTCAGTTTGTTGATAATATACTCACAGCTTTGGGGCATAAACTGGATGACTTCTTTCCAAGAGAGCAAGGACTTGTTCTGTTTTTAAAAATCAGATAGTAAGCTAACCTCTATCCCAGGACTAGGAGTCAAGTGGTATTTCCTAGACCTGGTTTACCGTCAGTATCGCTCATAAAATCAGAAGTGCCTCACCCCAGGGTTACTTACCAAGCGCTTCTGGTGATCTACCTGGGCTGGACACTCAGAAACAAAATAGCTTAACCCAGGGCTTCTTGAGTTTTTAAGGTGTATTTGAGTCCCCTGGGGTTCTTATTAAAATGCAGATTCTGGAGAAGCCGGGATGGCTCAGTGGGTTAATGGCTCACTTTGCAGTGCTGGGGACCAAGGATCGAATCCCGGCCCTGGCCCCGGCCCGTGTGGACCCACATGCTGAACTGAAGCGTTCTCCCAGTTCAGTTCTCTCTCTCTCTCTCTTTCTCAAAAACAATAAAAATAAATAAATAAAATAAAATACTAAAAAATAAAATGCAGATTCTGAGTAGGGCCTGAGATGGCATTTCTAGCCAGCTCCCTGGTACAGTAACCACATTTTGAGTATCAAGACCCAGAACACAGTTTACCTGAGGGGCTTCGTTTAAAAATAAAGGAAGGCCTTTGTTTAAAAATAAAGATGCCTGGGAATTTACCTGGAGATTATAATCCAACAGGATGGGCTGGACATGGGAATCATTTCAGATAATTCTATCATCAGATTATTTTATCATTTAGGGTGGAAAAACCTCAGGAAAAATATCTGAGTATCACATAATAATGACAATAACAATAGTGGACAGAGTTGATTCTGTAGGTACATATTTGCACCTAGTATGCACCAACCCTATTTCAGCTCAAGGTCTATGGTCATACGTTAGATCAGAAATTCTTCTTGCTCCCATGAGGGAGGAGCCAAATGAATGAGTACAATTTCCAAGAGAGCACATAAGGCAACACATAGATGATGTATTAACGAATTGGACATTTGAAACCTATATAGTTTTACTAACCATTGTCACTCCAATAAAGTTAATCCTAAAAATAAGGATAATAATTTCCAAGTCTACGGCATTTTGTTAGAGCAGCCTGGATGAACTAAGATACAATTCTTCTTGGTCAGGGCCAGAAACACAGCAAAGCTTTGCCCTTCATTGCAACAACTTCTCAGATTTTCCATCTTTGTAGGTTCTCTAGGGAAATACAAGGGCTGTCTGGAAAGTATCCAGCCACGTAATATGAAAACTAGAGGCATTTATGGCTGGATATTTTTCAGACAGCATCTTCATTCAGGCAACGTGGAGTGCTGGATAAAACAAACCACATACACATGGCAAGAATTGTTGGCCAGCAGTCTGTACAAACACCAGCTCACCAGATACTCTGACCAAGTCAACCTCTTTCATGGTGTGTTGTATGAATTAAATAAAATGACATCAAGTGCTTAAAATAATTCCTGGCACATAGTAGCACTTAATACATGCTGCTTTCCTCTAATATATTATTTTACCTTTTCCCATGATAATTTCATTTTCCTGTCCACTTCTCGGAAAATAACCTTTATTTTTCTTATTTGTATAGCAGGAGTGTTATTAAGGAAATCCGGGTTTTTGTGTGTGTGTGTTTAGTCCAAACTTTCATCTAATATCAGCTAGTTGCTGGTTTTCTGATTATTAGAGATTTCTGGACTGTCAGCCATCTCCATGTTAGAACTTGTGTTACATAATATTAGCAGAATTTCTTCTATTTTCTCCACTTAGTGTATCAGCAAAGCAGGTAGCATTAAAAACAGGTTCCACCAATCTCAAAATATTTATGCCAATCTGTGTTGTTCCTGATCCAATGGGCCAGCCATCCCTTGAGATGCAGCAGATGGAGCAATGCTGACTGATCTGAGGAGAAATTCTTCGGAGGCAGTCTTGAACTTGGCTGGGCCTTGAAGGATGAGTGTCATTTTTCCAGACGGGGTTAATAAGGAAGAGCTGACAGGATTCATGCTAAGATACTCAGAAAATATAAAAAGCAAGGCTGTGGTGTTATTGCATTCTCTGTGTGAGGGACCCTGAATCAATCTTTGCTAATGATAGAAAATTGACAACAAAATATGTTAACAGATTAAACCAAAAAGAAGCAGGTAGCAGGGTGATAATGGGAAGTAACAAAGCCCTGTGGGGTCATGGAGAACATATGATTCAGCCAAAACGCCTCTTCAACCTCTGCTAAATGCTTCTACCATAAAACTTGTTGTTTAGTTTAGAAAATGATTCTAGTTTAAGGGCTCATAAAGGCTTCTCTTTGGAGATTAATGTTACCATGATGTAATCAGGTTTAAAGTACTTAAACAAAATAGAGTCAGGGTGAACATATTCAAATTGCATGAAAGTGAAAAACGCTCTTCAAATATTATAATCATCAATTAATATACATCTCACTGTAAACATTTTTGATAAATGACTGCCCTAATTTGCCAAAAATATACATTGAACATAAGCAATTCTGTCCAGAAAGTTCAACCATATTTTTCCAATTAAGTATCCTTACTGTGATCATTTATATTTACAAGCATGTCCACACATCCATCAGATACCAACTGAGAGTTTTAACTTATCCGAGGGATGTGTGGACATGCTTGTAAATATAAATGATCACAGTAAGGTTACTTAGGAAGGTGGCATTGTGCAGTGAAAAGAACAAAGGACACCTGACTTCTAGGCTCAGGTCCTCCACTTAGTAGGGTCATCTTGGGGAAGACTCTATGTTTTCTCATATGTTGAATTACAGATTGAGTCACAGCAAATTTAGGGTCCCTTTCAGTTCAAAAAATATATCAAAGGAACTGATCAAATGTACAGGAGCCCCAAATGGGACAAGAAGACACGAAAAGACTTCCTAGAGAAGGTGGGCTTGGAGATGGACCTTGAAGGGTACATATTGAGTTTGTGTTGGGTGGGGGGAGTCCAATCCCCATAACTATGTAGGTATAACAGCTAGGAAATGTGGAGCCTTTAGGGGAATAAAAATAGTCTAGTTTGGCTAGAACAGGACAAGTATGTAAAGGACAGGTTTAGTTATGCAGAGATTAGGCCCATACAGTTTATTTGTTCAGCATATATTTATTAAGCACTTACTATGTGCCAGACACTACCCTAAGTATAAGATACAATGGTGAATATGATAGGCAGGGTCTCCTTAGGGGAGCTTATGGTCTATTGGAGAAGAGAGACTATTTAACAGCCATGAACGGGAAGCATATGGCAAAGAACTTCTAACCAGGGCTGGAGGTAGACAGTCTTCAAAGATGTTAGGTTTAAGATGAAACCTGAAGGTTGAATCAGTGTCAGCCAGGCACACCTTGGAAGACTGTTCTAAGCAGCAGTGAAGTATCTGCCTTTCCTATCCCTTAAAATCTAAAACCTGTTAACCAAATTATGTACCATGTATCCAGCGGTCAATAAAATGAGTCACTGGCACTTTGAGCACTTGAAATTGGCATGCATAATAAGTGTGCTTACCATCCCTGGCCTAGGAGATATTATGCCAGATATGGCATGGCATGTCTCCATTTTTAAACACAAAAAACATATACTTAATGGTCTAAGAGACCTCAAAAGGAGTATTTGTGAAAGTCAACAGATAGGATGTCAACAATAAATTGTCCATTCAAGCTTAGTCAAAGTTTGATGAAACAAGTAAATAATAATAATAATTTATGGAGCGTGCGTGGTAAGACAGCTTCCAATCAACTGTGTTTAATGTTTGCTGACTGCTCAGAAGAAGGAGGCTATAAATTTTAAGTTGTGAGTTTCTTCAGAAAGATTTTCCAGTTGGAATAAATATAAAATGAGGAAAGTCTAGTGGTTGAATTTATCTAAGGCTGAAAGTTTGATGGAAGAATAGAATTGAAGGCAATTGTAAGAAGGGGTCTAGGCTAGATAAAAAAAGACGTAAAGCTAGAGCGTTGCTGCTAGAGTGGGGGAGAAGGAAACGACAGTTCCAATAAGTCTGAAGAATGTGTTGGGAGAGAGAGGCAAATAAGGAACAAGCATAAGCAGTGAAGGTGGCAAGGGAGTGGGATATTAGCATTTAATGTCAGGAAGGGGGCAGTTCTGGAGGGTGGCAAGATTTAGGGTGGTCACGGGAATGGAGGATGAAAGAAATGGGAAAAAGTAAGTACCTGTCAGGTTTTGATTTTGATTGAAATCTCACATGGACATGTAACCCATCTAGAGTGATAATGGGAATAGGAATGGTGTCAAAGCTTTAAGCCC